>CAUYQG010158058.1:0-161933 GCA_963574415.1 Tarsius wallacei | reverse complement strand
CCATCTTCAAAACTTTTTTGTGATGAGATTATATTTTACTTCCTGAAATTATGGAATTTCCTTTATTAAAAAATTAAAATAATAATAGGGGGTTTCAGAATTAAAACAATAAAATAATAAAATAAAATAATATATTAAAAAAAAAAAAAAAAGTATAATACGGTTAAAGACCTTTGAAGTCACAAATGTAGTTTAGAATCCTGGCTCCAGTACTGCCTAGCTGTGTGTCTATAGACAAATTACTTATCCTCCCAGCTTCTCAGTTTCTTCAGCTGTTAAATTTATATACCATTTAACATGATGTACTTAATTTTTAGAACTGCTGAAAAGTTTAGAGATAATATATAATATGCTTAACATAATGCCTATCATATAGTGTGCTCTTATTGAATGGGAACTAATTATTTTAAATGACATTCCTTTAAAATCCACCTTGAGGCTGGGCTTGGTGGCTCAGCCTGTAATATCAGCACTTTGGGAGGCCAAGGCGAATGGATTGCCTGAGTCTGCGAGTTTGAGACCAGCATGGGTAACTTTGCGAGACCTTGTTTCTACAATAAATTAAAAATTAGCCCGGCATGGTAGTGCGTGCCTGTAGTTCCAGCTACTTGAAAGACAGGCGGAAGGATTGCCGGTGCCCAATAGGTTGCTGTGAGTGTGCCATTGCACTCCAGCCTGGGCGACAGAGTGAGACTCCAACTCAAAAATAAAATAAGGCCGGGTGTGGTGGCTCACATCTATAATCCCAACACTTTGGGAGGCCAAGGTGAGAGGATTGCCTGAGTCCATGGGTTCAAGACCAGTCTGGGCAACTTGGTGAGACCTCATTTCTACAATAAATAAAAAAAATTATCCAGGCATGGTTCCGCTACTTGGAAGGCTGAGGCAGAAGGTTCACCTGAGTCCAGCAGGTTGAGGCTGTGGTGGCCGTGAGCGTGCCATTGCACTCCAGCCTGGGCGACAGAGTGAAACTCCAACTCAAAAATAAAATAAAATAAAATTTACCTTGATTTTGACGTACATGAACAACTTTACTGAGATATAATTAACATACCATGTGATTTCCCCATTTAAAGTTTTCCCATTCAGCATTTTTTAGTGTGTTCACAGGGTTGTGCAGCCATCATCTCAATATAATTTCTGAGCACTTTCATCCCTGAAAAAAGAAACTCCATATCTTTTAGCAGTCATTCTCCATTTCCTACCCTGCATCCCCAGCCCTAGGCAAGCACTACTTTACTTCTCTGTAGATTTATCCCTTCTGGACATTTTACATAAATGGAAGCATAGGGGCCAGGTGTGGTGGCTTAAGCTTGTAATCCCAGCACTTTGGGAGACCGAGGTGAGAGGATTGCCGGAGTCCAGGGCCTCGAGACCAGCTGGGGCAACTTGGTGAAACCTTGTCTCTATGATAAATAAAAAATAAGCCAGGCATGGTGGCACGTGCCTGTGGCTCCAGCTACCAGGAAGGCTGAGGTGGAAGGATCACCTGAGCCCAGTAGGTCAAGGTTGTGGTGGATGTGAGCATGCTGCTGCACTCCAGTCTGGGTGACAGAGTGAGACTCCAACTCTTTAAAAAAAAAAAAAAAAGGAATCATAGGGTATATAGCCTTTTGTGGTTGGCATCTTTTAGTTAGCCTAGTCTTTTCAAGTTTTATTCATGTGGTAGCATGTATCAGTGCTTCATTCCTTTTATTGCTGAATAATATTCCATTGTATGAATATATGATATTTTATTTATGCATCAGTTGTTAGACATTTGGTTGCTTCACCTTTTTTGACTGTTATGGATAATGCTGCCATGAACATTGATGCTCAAGTTTTTGTGTGAACATGTTTCCATTTCTCCTGGGTACATACCTAGGAGTGGAGTTTCTGGGTCATATAATAATTCTCTGACATTTTGAGAAACTGTCTTGACTGTTTTTGAACCATTTTTTTCCTCTTTTATTGCATGGTCTCCTGTTTTCTGTTAGCCAGCTTCACTATTATTTACCAACAGTTTCCTGAACGACTTTTTATTATATTTTCACTGTTTAGCTGTATTCCATCTTGTTTAGGTAGATAATGCCATTGCAAATGAATCTCTGTTTTTAATTTCTCTTTTTAAAATTGTTTATTTTAGAGATGTGGAGTACAATTCAGGATTAGGTAGATAAGTAGTCATTTTACAGGTAAACTTTGGCTCTCCCTTTGGTCTCCACTTCGCCTGGTTTGAGATCATGTACCCTTATTGATGTTATGTCCTCCCTCCCTTCTTTTTTACTGTAATTTTTCTCTGGCAGAGTATGATTTTAAGAAATAAAAGTTCTCAATAAGATTTCCCTGTAATTTGACCCATGTTCTGGTATATTGTACCTTGGGATGAATAATACCTAAGATCTGTGATAGGAGGGGAGATTTTTATGTTTAATTTTTTTCATTTTTTTTGAGTTGGAGTCTCACTCTGTCACTCAGGCTAGAGGGCAGTGGCATGCTTCCAGCCACCGTAGCCTCAACTGCTGGGCTCAGGTGATCCTTCTGTCTCAGGCTTCCAAGTAGCTGGAACTACAAGCATGTGCCACTATGCCCGGCTAATTTTTTTTTTTAGTTGGAGTCTCACTCTGTTGCCCAGGCTGGAGTGCAGTGGCACACTCACAGCCACCACACCCTCAACCTGCTGGACTCAGGTGATCCTTCTGCCTCAGCCTCCAAGGAGCTGGGACTACAGGCTCGCGCCACCACGCCCAGCTAATTTTTTGATTTATTGTAGAGATATGGTCTCACCAAGTTGCCCAGACTGGTCTCGAGCCCATGGGCTCAGGCAATCCTCTCACCTTAGCCTCCCTAAGTGCTGGGATTATAGGTGTGAGCCACCGTGCCCAGCTTGGAAGGGAGATTTTTAAACATGTCTTTAACACATGACACTGAAAATATGAGGCAGGCTAAATTATTCCATTAATATTAAGAAAACTTACTAACAGTGACTTTTTAAAGAATAATAATGCAAAATTATGAATATAGAATTAGGGATGAAAACAAATATTTATGAGAAAATAAATCATAACAAATTATATATTTAAAAAAGCTGAAAAACACAAATATCACAAAATTTAGAAAAATAGCATAATATGTTATTAACTGTCAGATATGATGAATAGTTATTTTTTCCCCATACTTTTGGCTTCATACTCCTCCAAAGACTTTCCTTTTCTTTTCCCAAAGATTTTCATGTTATGACTTTGTAATATCATTGTTGATAGAGACAATAGAAAGAGAATTCAATCTTTTCTCTAGCTTGATAGCCTTGACAAGGGCCAGGACAAATGAGATCTCTGAAGCATAAGTGTCTTTAGTTTCACAGTAAGTCCACCTCTGCATAGGAAATAATCTTAAGGGATGAACCAAGAAGTTGTCATACACGTGTTCTCTATTGTGATTTTTTATTTTTTTTTTGAATTGGAGTCTCACTCTGCCGCCCAGGCTGGGGTCCAGTGGCATGCCCATGGCCACCCCAACGTTGACCTGCTGGACTCTGGTGATCCTTCCACCTCAGCCGTCCAAGTAGCGGGAACTATGGGCGCATGCTACCATGCCCTATTATTTATTTATTTATTTATTGTAGAGACAAGGTATCACCAAGTTGCCCGGGCTGGTCTCGAACCCGCGGGCTCAGGCAATCTACTTGCCTCGGCCTCCCAAAGTTCTGGGATTACAGCCTGAGCCACCGAGCCCGGCCTCTATTCTGATCTTTAATTGCAATTGTTTGGTTATTAAAAGTTGCCTCATGTGAATCATTTTTTCTTGGATTTAGTGTTTAATTAGAAACTTATTTGCATATATTTTTATATTTTTTCTTCCAGGAGCCATAGGTTTCCTTTTTTTATTTTTTATTTTTTTTTGTAAACACCTTCCTTACCACTTCCCATAAAAAAAATGCAGATATATTTCTTTCCCATATAGTTCATTTAGTGTTGGTGTGGAGATGAAAAGCAGGCCAAGCCAGAGTTTGATATAGCCATATATTTTTCAGCCAGAGATCTGTCTCCTCTGTTCAGTTCCAGACTAAATATTCTCTTTTTTTGAGCTCTCAGTACATTTTCTCTTCCATGTCAACTTTAATTCTGTTTACCTCTTCTTTTGGTAGTAGTGAAAATCAAGTACAGTATTAAAAGACCATTTGCTCTGCAAATTACCTAGACATAAACCTGCCTTATCATAGTATGGTCTGGGTGTCTATTATTAATATTCTTGGTCATTTAACAGCTTTATTTTGGGGCTGACTTTCTGGAGGTCAAGGGTTTACAAATAGGACAGAGGGATATGAGAAGTTGGTGACAGAAGAACTAAAGCTTTTTTCCAATATGCATACTTTTGTTGTATAAATAAATGTCTAGACATCTTGTTAGATCTTCATATCTCACTTGACAATTTAAATATTGAGCACATGATACAGTTAGATTTTTGAACTGAATATATTTTGTAAATTTAGTTCGTATATTTAGTTTTTTAAAAGGTTTGTCTTTTATGTATTTTTTCATTAACATTTGAACTTGAATCAATGAAAGGCAGCACAGAAAAGCATTTTGGACCAAAACATATTTGATGTATTCATTATATTTTGATGATAAATAGACGGCAGTATTTGTCTTTCAGTCTATCTTATTCTGTTCAAAAAGTAGAAAAGAGGGACGAGGGAGAGGAGTAAGATTTATTGCATTTAATATTCTTACAGCAATCACACATGTCAGCTGCTGATATTTCCCTTCTTTTTTTTGAGTCAGAGTCTCACTCTGTCACCCAGGCTGGAGTGCAGGGACACGCTCATGGTCACTGCAGCCTCAACCTGCTGAGGTCAGATGATCCTTCTGCCTCGGCCTTCTAAATAGCTGGAACCACAGGTGCGTGCCACCATGCCCGGCTAATATTTTGATTTATTGTAGAGATCTCGACAGTTGTCCAGGCTGCTCTCGAATCCCTGGACTCAGGCAATCCTCTCACTTCCGTCTCCCAAAGTGTTGGGATTACAGGCATGTGCCACCATACCCGGCTGGTATTTTCCCTTTATGGATCAGTAAAATGGGAGCGGTAGAATAACCTTTCTAAGGTCATGCAGTTAATAACTGGAGGTACTAAGACTTAAATTCAGGTTTGGCTGACTTCGAAACTGGTGTATAGTATGATGATTAGGTTTGGTACTCCTTTCTATTAAGGGTAGTGTAGTGGTAAACTTTCATTTTGTTCTATTCAGATTTTTAAAATCATAATTTATTATAATTTAAATTATTAAACTTTTGCTATGGTGTTCTTATGCAACATTTTTGGGGGAAATCATACTAAAGTTATGCTCTATTTCAGTCTTTTTAAAACCTTAACGTGCCTACAGTTCACCTGAGAGTCTTGTTAAAATGCAGATTCTGATACAGTAGGTCTGGGGTGGGACCTGGTTTCTTTAGTTTAACAAGTCCTAGGTGGTACCTAATCTCCCATTCTCCCTGTCTGGGCCACTCTTTGAGTAGTAAGGATAATGTTAGGTGAGAAACAATTATCTTCCTATTTTTTTTGAGTTGGAGTCTTACTCTGTCACCCGGGCTGGAGTGCAGGGGCACACTCATGGCCACCTCAGCCTCAACCTCCTGGGCTCATGCGATCCTTCTGCCTAAGCCTTCCAAGTAGCTGGAACTACAGGTGCACGCCACCACGCTCAGTTAATTTTTGATTTGTTGTAGAGATGAGGTCTTGCCAAGTTGCCCAGGCTGGTCTCGAACTCCTGGGCTCAGGCAATCCTCTTGTTTCCACCTCCCAAAGTGCTGGGATTACAGGCGTGAGCCACTGCGCCTGGCCATCTTACTTTTAAGATGACAGAAACAAAGAGTGAGAATCCTGATATAGAACAAACCAATGAAACGTCTTGGTTTTTTAATTATTTTTTTGAGTTGGAGTCTCACTCTGTCCCCAGGCTGGAGTGCAGTGGCACACTCACGGCCACCGCAGCCTCGACCTGCTGGGCTCAGGCGATCCTTCTGCCTCAGCCTTTCGAGTAGCTGGAACTACAGGCATGCACCATCATGCCCGGCTAATTTTTCTTGATTTATCTTAGAGATGAGGACTAACCAAGTTGTCCAGGGTGGGCTTGAACCCATGGGCTCAGGCAGTCCTCTCACCTCGGCCTCCTAAAGTGCTAGGATTATAGGCGTGAGTCACCACGCCTGGCCTATCTTGGTTTTTAAATAATTTTTGCTAAATATGGCACTGAAAGTCTATTGAGATCCTTGCTCTGGTATTACTAGGTATTGGCACCTTTTGTTACTATGCATACTTGAAAAACGTATTTGAAGAGTTAAAGAGAAATAAATTTAGTTTTGAGTTTTGTGTGTAGGGTGTAAAGGTGGGTGACACTTTGTGATTAGATTTTTATAGTTATTTAATTTTGGGGTATAACTTACATACAGTGAAATGCTCAGGTCTTAAAGTGACCAGTGAATTTTGACAAGTGCATATACTTGTGTAACCACGTCTCTGAAGATATAGAACATAGCAGAACAGTGGTTCTTGGTGTGTGTGTGTGTGTGTGTGTGTGTGTGTTTGACAGTGGCCATAAAAAAAAAGGTTCTCAAACTGTAATTTGAATCAGAATCACCTGTACAGATGCCTGCAGAGTTCTTACATGTCCTTTACCCAGCTTCCTCTAACATTAACGTCTTTTATAACCTTGATATATTTATCGAACCTAAGAAATTAACTTTGGTACACTATTAACTAAATTACAGATTTTATTTCCATTTTTATGATAGACTTTACTTCAGTTCCCCCAGTTTTTTCACTATTTTCTTCTGTTCCAGAATTCAATCTAAGACATCACTTTGCATTTAGTGGTTATGTCTTCCTTAGTCTCCTCCAATTTCTGGCAATGTAATTCCTTTCATACCATTGATACTTTTAAAGTGTTTTGTAGAATTTCCCTCCGTTTGGGTTTGTCTGATTTTTTTTATTATTAGATAGATTTTTAGGGAGAATACCACAGAGGTGATGTGTCCTTATCACATGTCAGGAGGTATATGATGACAATATTTGTTTTTACTGATTAAGGTAGTGTCTGTGAGATTTCTTCTTTGTAAACTTACTATTTTTTTTCCTTTCCATATTCTTTTCCTAAGAAGTTAGTCACTAAGTCCAGCCCACATTAAAGTGGAGGAGAATCAAGCCCCCCTCCTTGAGAGAAGAATGTAAAAGAATTTGTACATAGATGTTAAAATCACCACAGTAACTAATACGTATTTTGGGGACATACTTTAAAGCTAATGCAAAATCATGTTTCTTCTTAAAGTTTCGCAGACTAATTGATGCCTTTGTCAGGGATACTGCCAGCAGTAGTTATTACCATGGCGTTCTAATGGTGATTTTCAATTTTTGGAGGGCTTTTTTTTTTTTTTTTTTTTTTGAGTTGGCGTCTCACTCCGTCGCCCAGACTGGAGTGCAGTGGCCGCTTCTGGTCACCGCAGCCTCGACCTGCTGGGCTCCCGCGATCCTTCCGCCTCAGCCTTCCGAGTAGCCGGATTTACAGGCGCGCGCTACCACGCCCGGCTAATTTTTTTGATTTATTGTAGAGATGAGGTTTCGCCTGCCCAGGCGGGTCTCGAACCCGCGGGCTCAGGCAATCCACTCACCTCAGCCTCCTAAGGTGCGGGATTACAGGCTGAGCCACTGAGCCCGGCATATTTTAGCTTTTAAGCTGCTGGTGGGTTACATATTAATAATATTTTGGGTGTCTAAAATATTCTTTTTTTTTTTTTGAGCTGGAGTCTCACCTTGTCACCCAGGCTGGAGTGCAATGGCATGTTCACGGCCACTGCAGCCTAGACCTGCTGGACTTAGGCAATCCTTCCACCTCACCCTTTCAAGTAGCTGGAACTACAGGCATGCTTGGTTTATTTTTTGATTTATTGTAGAGATGAGTTCTCTCCAAGTTGCCCGGACTGGTCTTGAACTCCTGAGCTTAGGCAGTTCTCTTGCCTCTGCCTCCCAAAGTGCTGGGATTACAGGCTTGAGCCACTGTGCCCAGCCTAAAATACTTCATAATTTCAATAAAAAGTAAAAGACAAACCCCAGCTCCTCCAAAACCAATCACAGGCACTATTGTGGTTCCCAGCTAACAGACGAGAAAGAGAGGCCTAGAAGGTGCACAGATTGTCAATGTTGGAAGAGGATTACCCTCAGGACTGTCTGTTCCCAGAGACTCCAGAGCATGAGCCTACACTGCCCACCAGGACTGTTCAGACCAGCTGGGAGAAGGACTTAATGTTGAGCTGCTCTGGGATGAAGATTGGCCTTTAGGAGACAGTTATTTAGTGAAATCTCCCACTCATGTGGTAGCAACTTCCAAGGGTGAGAACGGTTAGACAGACACTGGCGACATCACCTCTGACTGGACTGTCTGGATACTAATAGTACCCAATATTTTTATAGAGCTGTCTGTTCTTCCAAGCTGTTCTCACAGATTCTCTTGGGAACCCCGGTAGGAAGGAAGGCAACCGTGATTGTCCGCTTACTGCGATTGTTGAGACGGTAAAAGGGATATTCTAAGCAGCTGCTGAGTTCTTGTACATCCCTGGGAGGGCATGGTCATGGAGGTCAGACACCAGGCCTGACTTCAAGGTCCTTGTGGTTGCCCAGATGAGCGACCTTGGACAAGTCTCACATTGTCTCCGAGCCTCAGGAGCCTCCTCTCTAAAACAGAGATGATTAATTCCACTGCATAGGCTTGCTGTAAGGATGAAATGAGATGATGCATATGAAATGCTCAGCACTCCTCCTGGAGTGTGAGGGACTCTCCCTATAAGCACCTATTGTATCACTGCTGTTTTCACTGTTCTTATCACCCAAAGACCTGTCTAGAATTCTTCCCCAGTGTGCTGCTCATCTGTGTCAAGACTCCACCATGTTTGGGATGATTATTCTTTGACCTAGTGCTGGTGATCATTAATACTAAATGTTTCTCTGTTTACTTGTAAGGAAACTGAGTCTCAGAAAGCAACTGCAGGGTCTCTGCTTTGTGCATAGGGATGAGTTAAGGCTGGGGAAGCCTGGGATTTTGCCTGATGTTCTGGTGCAGGGGCCTACCTGCCTTTTCTCTGTGAACATCAGAACCTAGAGTGCTCAATTAGGGCAAGATCATCTTTGTCAAGCAGCAGTTGTGGGGATTTATCAAAACCAGGGCGTGGTTTTCTTTGATGTGACTCCCAACATTTGTGGCAGTTATTCATTTTTAATTTAGTTAATTAATTTATTTTTTGAGTCAGGGTCTCACTCTGTCACCCAAGTTGGAGGGCAGTGGCACAGTCATGGCTCACGCAGCCTCCAACTCCCAGGCTCAGAGAATCCTTCCACCTCAGCCTCCTGAGTGGCTGGGACTACTGATGTGTGCCACCATGCCCAGCTTATTTTTGGCAGAGACAAGGTCTCTATAACTTGCTCAGGCTGGTCTTGAATTCCTGGGCTCAAGCGATCCTCCTACCTTGGCCTCCCAAAGCACTGGGATTATAGGCGTGAGCCACTGTGCCTGGCTAGTTATTGATTTTTGAAGTGGAGGTTACTTTTCTTTTGCTGGTGAGGTGCTTGTGACAAAGATGAAGGAGGAGGCACTGGTGTGAAGTGTTGATGGTGGAGGCAAGAGGAAGTGAGGATGGGATCGACAATTGGGTTCAAAATTGGAAAAAAGGCTGGGTGCAATCTCAGCATTTTGGCAGCCAAGGTGGGAGAGCTGCTTGAGCCCAGAAGCATGAGACCAGCCTGGGCAACATAGCAAGATCTCTTCTCTACAGTTAAAAAAAATGTATTTAAAAAAGCTCACATGTTAAAGAAACTGGAATAATAAATTGATCAGCTGGATCAAGAAGGCTGGCAATTAGAGGCAGAGGAGGTTCTGAGCAATAAAGTCCTTGCTGTTCTCAAGTGGGGAACTTGGTGTTCAAAAGTAGCACCTATAGGTATTTTAGAGGGACTTGACTGAAGATGAACCCCTTGACTGGGATTTACAGGCAGGCCTATTTAAGTTACAAGTGACAGACACTCAACTCAAACTAGTAATAAACAAAAATGGAAATTATTGGCTTATTGAAAGTGCAGAGGAATACAGGAATAGCTGGATCCAGGGGCTTGCACCAGGCTGCCAGGGTTCTATCTTACTCTCCATCTCTCACTTTCTATGAGAGGGACAACCCCAGACTCACAATCTATCAGCTCAGATGAGTAGATACAGTCTTTTCCAATGACATCAGCCTATTCTACTGGGGAGAGTCTGGCCAACTGGGCCTGCCATTGGCCCCTCCCTGTCAGCAGTCATTCCCCAGAAGAGGAGATACCTACTATGCAGTATAGGATAGTGTGAGCCTCGGGTCCTCTCTGCCCCATGAAAATGAGTATGATTTGGATGGTTAGCATGTTCTCTCTTAACTTGCCTCAGAATCATCTTCAAAAACTAGAAAACATAAAAGTGTGCATATTTTTAGCTGTTTTAAAATCTGCAAAACTGGAAACTTAGATATTGATCTAGAACAAGAAAACCTGCCATGTCCTGTGTAAAGTCCAATAAAGGTACCTCCCAGTTGCTCCTCAAGCCCTCCATGTCCTGTGGTCTTTTTTTGGCTGAGTTAGGCTTGAGTTCTAACTTCCATTTTGCATGTGAATGTAAACAAAATCTGACCTGCCATCCCAATACATCAGGACTGTGCTCACAGGGATCTAGATAATACATGGTCTCCTAGAACTCAAATCCAAGTTCTTTGGTGACAGATGAGCTCTCTGGACCTTTGGGAGGATCCAAGAACTTTGCCTGACTGTGTGGAGGGCTGTCCAGGGAAGAGCACTAGCCATCCTGAAGCAAGTCTAGAAAGTCTTCTCCTTTTCTCCCTTTTCTTTCAACAGGGGAGGGAGCTGGTCCTTTGCATGAACATGAAAGACACTAGATTTGGGCTTTTGGGAGGTTTTTGGTTATGGAGTGGAGTCTATATAGGGTCGATGCATAAGTTTGTAGAGTTTTAGCTTACCCATGGAATGCAAGTGTCACATGATGGTTGCCTGGTCATAGTTCATCACATTTACCAATTCCTGGGCTGACTGACATGGATCATTGTTGATTAAAGCATTTAAATGGTCTTCACAAAAGTGTAATGGTCTTCCTGAACATGGAGAATCACTCAGATCAAAGTGGCTCTCTTTGAAATGACAAAACAATTTTCCTGCCATGCTGTCCCTGATGGCATTCTCCCCGCGGCACAAATGTTTCAAGCTGCCTTTACTCCTCTGTTAAACTGAAGAGTATGTTGGAAGTGTTCTTTTTTTGCACTTGACACTCCATTTTCTTTAGCCCACAGATAGCACTAACTTTCTTCAAATCTACAAAACACAAGGCGTATTCAACAAGCACAACCTTGCCACTCCGAATGACGATGATAAACAATAAACTCCCAACACGGCAGTATTGTCATGCCAAAAACAAAAGCTATGAACTTATGCATCAGCCTAATATTTGGCTCAAGACTTCCCAGCATCCCCATTTTCATGGTCCCAGGATCAATAGGCAAGTCCATTCATTTCTGGAAAAATGTCTTGTTGAATTTTTGCGTGGTCTTGCTTTAAGGCTATTGGAAACTTTTTTCATGTCCTTCCTCTGTACTTGGCTGGAAACCTTTCCCTATAACTGTGGTACCTCCACTTTGAGTCCCTCTGGAGTTGGTTGGAAGTGCTTTCCTTTTACAGAGTGGTCTGTTCAGCTTCCTCAGCTCCTGTAGATGGCTAACACAGGGGTAGATGGCTCAATCCCTTCCTCAGAAGCTTCCTAGTAGGGTCCCAGCTCCTCACATGGTAGCTGAGAGGACTCTTCTTCCTTGATCTTCCAACCCATCTCCTAACTCTGAATGCTCTTCCTTCTCCCCTTGCCCTTGTAAATCCTTCCATCCACGAGGGCCTTATTTCAATTCTGACTTTCTTCATCACCTGAACTTCAAAAGCATATCTAATTTACTGCCTGACTCTCATTTCTCCAGATGGTTCTCTAGTGATGTTATGTGCCTCTTCTGAATTTTCTTACTACTGTGTTAAGATCTGGGATCACGGCATCTCCCCCCTCTGCCCTCCACCCACCCTGCTACTCACCTTAATGCTGCCCCCCTAGTAGGAGCAGAAGAAGTTATCTGTTGATAAAAATTTCTTTAATTCAACAGAACTCTTCATTCAAATGAAATCTTAACTGGAACCTAAAACATGTAAAAAGATACAGCAAAAGTACTGTGGTGGGAAGGAGAAGGAATCCTACCAGTGTGTGCCTCTTACCTTGTTGCTGGCCCCCACCCCAGGGCCCTAACTGCTCCAGCCCAGAGCAGCTCCAGGGAAGTCTTGGGAGAACTGACTCAACACAGTGCTCATTGAATACCTGTTGACTGACTTGACTGATGTGGCTATACATGGAAGATAGCTCTGTGACTTGAGTCACTGGCATGGGTTTCTTGGGGAGCAAATCCATTCTAATGAGTAGAGTTCTGAATTGTGATGGGGTGTCCTCCTTGCCTGCTAGTTGCTCTAGACCTGGGGTTAGCACGCTTTTTCTGTAAAGGGCCAGAGAGTACCTCTTTTAGGCTTTGTGGGCCATATGGTCTCTGGCACAGGTACTCAACTCTGTTGTTGTAGTGTGAAAGCCGCCATAGACAATTCAAAAATGAGTAAGCGGGGCTGTGTTCCAATAAAACTTTACTTGCAGAAGGTCAGATTTGGCCAGGGAACCATATTTTTTTGATCCCTGGTCTAGACCAAGGATTTTAATTGGCTTTAGGGATGGCCCTTATTGACGACCAGAAGAAGGAAATTAATGAGACAAGACTACTCTGCAGGTACCACCAGCACTAGCCACCTTCCAGAATGTCTTAGCTTGTGTTTCTTCCTTTAAGGTTCAGAAGGGCAAAAGGGGGCCATCTGTTGCCTCATTGAGAGGGCCTGCTATTCTTTGTTGCTCTCACAAGTCACTTCCTTGGAACTCTTGTGCCCTGTATTGGATGCTTCCTATGGCATAATCCCATCACTTCAGGGGAGGGGGGATTATCGGAAACACACACTGGGAGGTGAGAAAGAATGGCAACTGTTCTCAGTAGTCACCGCTGGGCTTCCCTGAGAACTGGAATATCACTCATGGCTATGCGGGACTTCACAGGACTTCTTGTAATCTAGTGTCTAAAACCTCATGTTCCATAATCAGATTGCCTGGGCTCAAATTCCTGCTCTGCCATGTGCCAGCCTCAGTTTCCCATCATCCGTACAATGGTAATAACAATAGTACTGCCCGTGTAGGGTCCTTGTGAGGGTTCAGTGATAGTCTGTGTGCAAGGGCTTGACAGTGCCAGGCACAAAGTCATGCACAATAAATGAGTATTATTGTCAACTATGGCTCCATGAACACTGTTGTAATTAATATTTGTTATTAACAGGGGCTTTACTCCACAGAGGTAGGCCTGTTGATATCCATGGTAGTGTTGGGTAGTTGGAACGATTGAGTTCCCTTTTTCTGTTCTGCTGCAGGTACCATTACTTATTGATGACAACTCCCCAAGTCTCAGTCAGATGTCCCACGAAGAGATCCGATTGGCTCCGCCAGGTGTTATTCAGGGCCACCCTACTGGGCACAACTTCACATTAGGCCACCTTATTGGCCTCTTTGCAGTTATAAATGAACCCCTTGTGTGGTGAGTTATGGCCAGAACAACCCATGACTGAGAAACCCTTCAGATTGCAGTCAGGAAGACATCTTACCCAACCTTTACAATATGACACTCTCAGGAACCTTGTTAACCATTATGGGCCAATCTGGGTTCTATGAAGACACTTGTGCTCTGCTAGGGCCTCATGGCATCAAACACCATAAAGATTCCTTCCCAGTTCTACTGGGATTCCTTTTCACTTTTTCCCTCACATGTTCCCAGACTAGAGAAAAAATTAAATATCTATATTGGGAGCTAGAAATGTTAGATTTCAAGCATTCTTTGGTGTGTGTTTGGGGGGGAGGATCCTCTTGTAGCAATGCCTCTGGAATAAGGGAATAAAGACAGAGGAACGACTTTGACACATTCCCGAGGGAGCCCCAATTCTCTTAACTGAGTGTCCTTCCCCAAGATAGTCCTTCCCTCACTGAAATGGGAATGGAAGGTAAAAGGGGAGCCTTGTACAGCTTGAGAAGCCTGCTGGTTCTCTGAACATATCCCCTTGTAAATGGGTAGAGAGAGGTTGGCTATCTCGTAGGTTTCTGGACTGACCTCTTGGAGACCCTTTTGGGGGATTCTCTAGAAGATTCCCTCTGAGGTTTTTGGTAGGTCTGAGGTAAGCTGTGACTTGAAGCTCTGAAATCCCCTTTCTTTTATTTCTACGGTGAAGTCCCAGCCTGTTGACCTTTGGGTCCCGGTGCTGAGCCCGGCTCTGGATTTATCTATACTACTGGGGCCAAATGCCTGACTTGTTAGCCATGCTGAATGGTTTTATTTGTTTTTGTTGTGCATTTTTATCATTTTTGTTCATGTGTCTGGAGGCTTTCCTTAGAAATGATGGATGCGTTTTCATAAATCAAAAAATAAATGAGAAAGTATATAAAAGCAAAAAATAGACCCAGGCCTGGAATTTGCCACCAGGAGCTGCTAGCTATTTCCCAGGGAGGATGCAGTTTTTGATTTTACAAGGTCAGATCCTGACTTGTTTCACAGATAACAGTTTTGAGAGCACTTCCTCATATTACTGGCCACGGTAATGATGATGACAATACCAACTGTGCCAGGTAAGGTACTAAGTGCTTTGCATGCATTATCACATTTAATTCTCATGACAATCTGTTGAGCCAGGTTCTTTTATTATCCCCATTGTAAAGATAAATAAAAAGAGGTTCAGCCGGCTTGGTGGCTCAGCCTGTAATCCTGTGCTTTGGGAGGCTAAGTTGAGTGGATTGCCTGAGCCCGTGGGTTCGAGACCCCGCCTGGGCAACTTGGCGAGACCTCATCTCTACAATAAATCAAAAATTAGCTGGGCGTGGTAGCGCGCGCCTGTAGTGCCAGCTACTTGGAAGGCTGAGGCAGAAGGATCACCGGAGCCCAGCAGGTCGAGGCTGCGATGGCTGGGAGTGGCCACTGCACTCCAGTCTGGGTGAAAGAGTGAGACTCTAACTCAAAAAAAAAAAAAAAAAAAGAGAAGAGGTTCGAATGGTTTTGTTAGTTAACCAAGTTCCCATGTTTGGTAAAAAGTGGTATTAAAACTCAGATTTCTTATACTCTTGTCAGATAGGTTGGACTCCCTTTTTAGTGCTTGCTGGAGGTGCTGTAGGGGGGTGGGTGTGGTTCTCCTGTCAACGCTGCTGGAAAGCAGGGGCTTGGGAGTGGCGGAGGCAGCTCTCAGTTGGAGGAGCTCATGGATAGCATCTGTTCTCTTTAGCTCTGTTCATAGAGTGCCCTAGAGGTGGAATATCAGCCTTGCTGGATGACACATTGCGACAGTGTCGCACGACTCTTCCCATGATGACTTGGCCGATGTCACTATCAGCGCTAGCATCAATCCCTCTCCTGCCTTCCTATTTCATCATCCTCAAGCTATGGCTCTCTTTCCCTCAGGGTGTCCTTTAGGATCTAGCCACGGGAGGGTCTGATACAAACCAGGAGGCACCTGGTGAGAGTCCACGTGCATCCTGAATTAGTCCCCTGTCCTCTGGTTTTAAGTAACAGAACTATCATTGGGGTCAACTTAAGAAGAAAGGAGGGGTGATACGTTTATTGGTTCATGTGACCAGAGCAGAAAATGATTTTTCCTCCTCTTGGGGAAGAGCCTAATTTCCCTGCTCAGTTTCATGCCAATCCTTGGACCTACTGGAGAGATGGGGAAACTGACCAGCTTTAGCAGGAGGATGAGTAACTATGATGGGCTACTGGAACCACAGAATCAAAATGGGGGAGCAGAATATCCACAAAATGGGGGCTGCTGTTCTTGTGAACAATTTGGTAAATGTCGAGGACATTTTCTATTGCCTTTCTTCTGTTCCACGCTTCCTTTCTTTGTCTGGGCTACAAAACACCTGGACAGAGTCAAGGTTTTGACATAAATCTCCGGAGAACCTCTGATCATTTCTACTCCTTGTTCTTCCCAGGAACATTATCTTAGGGCTTTTGAGCTCAGATCCCATCCTTTGCTCAGGCTTGAAGATCTCGAGCAATGTCACTAGGAATTATGCAGGATTGAAGAGGGGCTTTAAGCTTGTAGAGTTTCTAACTGGCCATGTGTGGAATTTTCCATTCAGCAGGACTTTCCTTCTGTGAACATCTGGTAGGACCCGAATCCTATCCCAATTTGGTGTTCTTTTTCTGACTTTTTGAACAGGAACAACATCTGTAGTTTTTGCAAAAGGTTCTTTCACAATTTTATGAGTGTGTGTAAATAGGCTAATTAGCCCAATCACTTGCTGTTTCGTCATCTGTGTGGCACCACCTGGCTCTGGAGTGTCCCAGACAATGAGCAGGGTGAATGACCACCCTGACAAGATTTCCAATTAAGGATTTCAAGACCCTGCCTTGGAACTTTGGCAGGGAAATCCTCCTTCTTGACAGGAAAGGATAAAAGCTTTTGGAATTTCTAAGCAAAATCTTTTTAAAAGCAATTTAAAAACAAACAAACAAACTTTTAGTAACTGCTATGTACCTTAATGGTAAACGATTCTCTCTCTGCCTCTTGCCTGGTGACCCCATCACCCAATGGTCTATCAGCCACTTGACTCTACCCAAGAAGCAGTTCAAAGCTTTGCCAGATTTCTTCTTGTATTGTTCCAATTTATTTTTTTGTACTTGATCTTGTCTCTCCAAAGGTGTCATGAACTCTCTGAGGACAGAAAACCTACCTCCTATTTCTCTTTGTCAGGCATCTGGTAGGTATTAAGTCTTCCTTGGCTGGGAGTTCTATTTATAATTATGTGTGTGTGTACGCACGCAAATTTGGGGGTGACAACTATAAGCGAGTGCTCTCAGATCCCCTGGCCCTGATCTCTTAGGAACACCTACATGGCAAGTCCACAAATTTTGTTTCCTGGGTGAGGTGCTGTTTCCTAACTGTGTCGATTCCAAACTGTGCGGATTCTAACTGCCCCTTTCCTGTTGTTGCTGGGTCAATGTAGGTTCTCAACTGTGCCTTGGAAATGTCACTGTTTTCTATCATCGTTATAAATTTACTTGAGACCCACCTGAGGCCAAACAGTTCTGGCACTTACTTAAAGCCTTTTCACCAGTCACCACCCAAAGTAAAAGGATGGTAACATAACCGACCTGTTCTTCTGGCTTCTCTAAAGCCAAATTCCAGTAGTGGTTAATTTTCAGTTCATTTGAAAGACATCTGTATAAAATGTAGGTGAGTGTCATGGGAGAGGTGGTAGAGGGGAGATGAAGAGAGTCAGAAGGGAAGAGAAGTGATCTTTCCTCTGACATGGCCACGGCCCGCTTTCCTCTGATGCATCTAAACGGGTTTAGGGGCTCTGACGCGGCCTCATGAAGACACACTTCAGAAAAAAGCAACATGTCAGTGTTTTGAGGTCTTTCCGTTGGGTAGGGCGGGAAAGCAGTGGTCACTGGTTGCTCTCCCTAGGCCAGGCAAGGGGAAGGGGAAGCATGTGTGAGTCTCTGATAATTCTCTTCTCTTTCTTTCCCTTACTTTTGTTCTTCAATAAATCACTCAGGACAATCTGCTTCTCTTTAGTGGTGTGTTTTCTTAGGGTTCAGGCTTTGTTTGAAATTCTAGAACAACAGAGTTGCAGTAAATATGGTCAACCTACGTGTAATTATACTGGTATGTCAACTTTGCCCCTCAGAGTCGGGTCTGCTCTGGTTAACCAGAGGCCCCCCTGACTCAGAAACAAGACCTCCTGCAGGACCCTGTGGAGGGCCGACCCCGAGCCTTGCATCTGAAGGGGGTAAGTGAGCCCATAATTACACTCATTGTTTAGGTCAGAGCACGGGAGGGTTTACATTAAAGACCTCAACTGGCACACACAGCACGCCTATGGAAAAAATGAACCGCTCTCCTCCTCCTGCTTCCTAGTTCCAGTGTTGCCTGTCCAAGGGCTTTGGGTTTCACAGACGCCTTCCGTGACTCCACTTTCTGACCACTCCTGATTAGAAGCTTGGATTCCCCCAGTTCTAAGAGGCATCACAACCCAGAGGTTTGGAAATGGAGCCTTTCCAGAATCACAGAATGCAGGTCTTGGGAAGGACCTAGAGATTATGCTCTAAGCTGGTGTATCTCAAACCTTAAGGTTCATGCAAATCACCTGGCTCTCTTATTAAAATGCAGATCTGAATGCAGTAGTTCTTGAATGGGGCTGGAAAGTTTGTGTTTCTAGAAAGCTTCTTGGTAATGCCCTGTGCTGGTTGTTGGGTCCCACATGGATTAGCAAGATTTCAAGCCTTTCATTTCACAAAGACTAAAAGGGAGATTTAGAGACCTGGAAGACCTTGTTGGCACAGACTAGAGACTAGAGCCTTTCCCTTGTCATGGTGTTGTCATGGTGCAGCACTAGTGTCCTGGCAAGGGTGGTGTGTGTCTTAGCAAAGAACACCCTTTTGCTGGAGTCCTGGAGCACGTGACCTTTTCCCAGATGCTCTGGAGTAGATCGGATACCAGCTCAGTATGAGCCGCAGGCCTCACCAGTTGGGAATCTGGATGGGAGTGGAGCACTGTGGGATCTTCCCTGGAATCGTCAAAGGGGCAGGGGACTGAGTGTGCTGTGCATGGAGAGATATATGCATTATCCAACCCCAGGCTACTGCTGTGACAGGGCCTGTGGGAAATTTCAGACAGGCAAGTGGGATTTGGAGGGGAGTATATGTGGCATCAGGTTAGAGGGAAGTGAGTGTTTTCAGTAGAAATTAGAGGTTCTCAGGTTCTTTTTCTGTCAACACCTCTATGAGACCTTGGGCAACATATTTAGGCCTTATCGGTCAAATATGTGCAGTATGTTATCTGTCTGAACCCAGGGAGTGTGGATTCTATCTCTGTCTATCTATCTATCTATCTATCTATCTATCTATCTATCTATCTATCATCACCATTGTCTATCATCTTTATCTACTGTTACCTTTGTCAAGGTACTTTGGTATTACACGTACAGCCGTGTAGTGAAGAATTAGACTTACCCAAAGAGAGGTCTGGCCTTTGCCCTTGGCTCCTGGGAGGCCAACTCTAAGCCCCTGAAGTGTCCTGCCTATTAGGAATCTCTATGTTTGTCTGGGAGCTTTGGCCAACAATATGATTTATGATGGGGACTTTGGGACACACCATATCAATTCTAACCTCCAGAGTAATTGAAGACAAATGATATTGGCCTGAGACTCCATCAAGGGCTGGAGACTTAAAGTCAGTCATGTGGGCAGTATGTGCCTGGGCCCCAAGGAAAACTCTGGACACTGTGGTCTTGAGTGAGTTTCCCTTGCTGGCAGTGCTCTGTGTGTGTTGTCACTCATGGTGGCCAGGAGGAGGTAATGTCTCTGTGACTCCATGGGTGGAGGAAAACCAGAAACTTTGTGTTTAATCCTTCATGAACTCCACCCCACATGTCTCTTCTCTTCACTGATTTGAATGTGTATCCTTTTGCTTTAATAAAGCTAATCACAAGCATAGTGTTTTCCTCAGTTCATTGAACCATTCCAGTGAATTATGAAACCTGGGGGCATTTGTGGGGACACCCCCCAACTTTATAGCCAGCTGGTGTAGAGTGAGGGTGGTCACGAACACCCCCAAACTAGTAGCTAGCGTCTGAAGTGAGGGCAGTCTTGTGAGCACTTTCCCCTCAAACTCTGTAGTTGACTGAACTCTTAACAATAGCAATACATCAATTTAGCAAATATTCTGGCAAAAACAAGCAAAGAAATAAATCAATTTACTTAACCAATGCCTGCCTGGTTGCAGAATGGATTAAGGAGTCTAGGATATTAGTTAAGAGCCTGGGCTTTGCAGAAAGACAGACCCACAGAGGGAGCTGGACATCACTACTTTCTGGTTATGTGGGCATGTTACTTAAGTCTCCGAGCTTCAGTTTCCTCATCTGTAAAATATAGTTACCTCTAAGGTATGCTAAGAAAATGATATGAAATCAGGTATAAAGCACAGAGCATGCAGGAGACACCCCATACATGTGGTTGTTGCTATCATGATTCTGGCTTTGTTGGTGTGATTTTCATGTTACCTACTTATATACTTATTACTATTTTGTCTTGTTCAAGAAGACTGGGTGCAGTGGCTCATACCTGTAATCCTAGCACTTTGGGAAGCAGAGGCCAGAGGATTGCCTGAGTCCAGGGGTTTGAGACCAGCCTGGGAAACTTGGTGAGATCCTGTCTCTACAATAAATAAAAAGAATTAGCCGGGCATGGTGGTGCACACCTGTAGTTCCAGCTACTTGGAAGGCTGAGGCAGAAGGATCACCTGAGCCCAGCAGGTTGAGGCTGCGGCAGTGGTGAGCATGCCACTGTACTCCTACCTGTGACAGGGTGAGACTCTGGCTCAAAAAAAAAAAAAGTACTTGAGTGACTGAGATAGATGGATACAAAATAGCCTGATAAAATAAACTCCCAAGGAGTAGGAAAGAAGCATTGAGTGATTGGCAGTGGTGCCTGAAGAAGTGGGGACCCTCTCTTATGGTCTCAGGGAGGCTTGGGTCTGGCTGAGGGAAAGGTTGCGAGATTGGACCTGGCTGTCTAAGATGGGGAGAGGTGCCCCTTGGGACATAATGATGACACACTTTATTTCAGAGGTAGGAGACAATTTTGTGCGGCCAAGAGGTGAGAAGAAGAGAGAGCCAAGACCTGTATCTTTGAACACCTTCATCTTTAGATCTTCCATAGGGTTCTGTTTGATAAGCAGAGTGTTCATTAATAGAGGTTTGTGCTGTGCTGGAAAGAGCGAAGAGGTGACATTCATTTTTGGGAAACGTCCACCTCCCTACTCTTTCCCTTTTTTCTCTCACTTGGGTATTGCCAAGTCTCTCTAGAGGCTACATTCTCTCTCTTTTCTCTGATTTTCTGCCAACTAATTGCTTGAGAACTCAGAAATTTGGGGTTCTAGACACTGCTTTTCCAAGAAGATTTCTATTTTGATGAAGGGGGTGGGGTGGGGTGGAGGGCTCCTTATGAGCCAAAGGAATGAAACTGTAGTGATAAGATTTGGTGATAAACTCTATTAATAAATAACAGTGGTAAGATTTGGTGATAAACCCCATTGATATATAAAAGCCCCACAAAACAACAAAACTCCTACCTCCAAGCCCTTGAGTCAAATCCTAGAGAAGAATTGTTACTCAAGAAGTTCCAAGTGGCCCTCCAGAGTCCACAGTTAGGAGCAGAGTCCTCAGTCAGACGCCTGTGTCTGAGTTACAGCTCTGACACTGACTAGCAGGTTCTGGAACCTCGCTGTGCCTCAGTTTTCTAATCTGTAAGATGAGGATAATGCAAGTACCTACCTCATAGAGTTGTTGGGAGGAATACATGACTTAATGATGTGATAAGTCATTAGATTTTGGTGTCCAATGGCATTTGAATAAAAAGCCAAACAACTAAAAACACCATATTAGGGCAGCTCAGTCTTTTGATCGCAAGATATGTGGATTGTACTTGTTGACCACTGGCATCTAGAGAGTTTTAAATCAGAGTTTTAACCAGTGGACTGGGAATCAGGCAAATAGATAAAAACTTTGGGAAACAATGCCATTTTGTGATTTACCAAGTCTGATTAACTGTTGGAATATGCATGGCACAGATCCTGTTTGAATAAATAATGGAAACCAATATTCTCTTGCATGTGGCAAGAATACATTTGAGGTACTGGGGATGAGCTGCCCCTGATTTGATGGTCTAAGTCTAGATTTTCCCAGCCTTCTTTTAAAAATTTTTTTAATTTAATTAATTATTTTTAAAGAAGGGATCTCGCTCTGTTACCCAGGTTGGGTGCAGTAGCACAATCACAGTCCATTGTAACTTCAAACTCTAGGGCTCAAGTGATTCTTTCACTTCAGTCTCCAGAGTAGCTGGGACTAGAGGCATGCACTACCACACCTGGCTTCCCTTTGAACTTGATATTCAACTACTGGATCTTGAACCAGAATGTAGTTGAAAGAACCGAGTGGTGAGAGTTTCACATCAAACATCAGGTCTGAGCTATGGAGGTTTGGATCAGTCATAACTTTTGTGAGCCTCAGTTTCTCCATCTCTAAAATAGACACTATAAAACTTCCTTCACAGTACTCTTAGGAGAATTAAATGAGATATAGCATTTGAAATGTTTTGGAAATGATTAAGGATCATGCAAGTGTTTATAACTGTTTTGTTTTTGAAATGTATTGACTCATGTCATTGCTCCTAGAAGGAGGCCCAGATAGGTTCCCTGCCTTGCCTAAGATGAATTAGAGGGAGATGCAACGCGCCTTAGGGCTACTACTGGGCTGAGCTTAGCAATCGCCTCCCACACTTGTCCAGCATGTGGGTCCCTTTGTCTTCTGATCAGGAACAGACGTCTGTCTTCAGTCTGTGGGTTTCCTGTCTGCTTGGTTGAACTTTAAGGATCTGTGCTGTGTGTTGGAGGAGATTCCATTCTGTGTTTAATCACTGATAATTCTGTGACTCAATTAAGTCATGTCGGTCTGGTGTTTTCATGAAGTGGGTAGCTCTGCGTCTGCCTGTCTCAAAGGGAATTTGGAAAATAAAGACAACTAAAGGATTGAAAGTAAAAGCATGCCTTCCATTCTGGAAGAAGGCAAGCATCGTAAGTGCACAGACTCCTGGGTCATTGATTTCAGATCACTTAACTGCTCTAGGCCTCAGTTTTCTCTTCTGTGAATTAGGGATAACAATAGCAAATTGGAGTGGTTGTAAGGATCAAATGACTAAATCATGTGAAGAGCTTCATATGGTGCTTGGTGCATGTTGGTGCTATGCAGGTGTTAGCTACTGCAAAGTCAGATATAGCCTTTATGTACCCTTTGAATACATGATTTCTGCAGGAGAAATCAGTGCTTGGGACTCTTTAGTGCCTGTTTTTCTGTAGTTTTTTCCTGTAAGTCACTGGCAAGGCAACAATTGGCCAAGCATTACCAATCTTTGTAAAAAAAATAGATGAAAATTGTATTGAAAGATAAGCCTCCAAATAACAACCCTTCCCTATCCATCCCTTCCTAGAGGCTCAAAAACAGATTTGTAATTGCATGAACTTCTAGGAAAAAAGGTCTTTTATGGTTGAGTTGACACATATAATAATTTGTTCTGTGGTAGTTGCATATTCACAGTTAAAATCTCCTCTCATGTTCTAGAACAGATGGACAAGGCCATGCTACAAGGTTGATCACTTAACTCTACCTTTTTTGTTTATAAAGTCTGTCTTCTCAAGTGCTGAAAGAGATGCTGTCTGTTCTCTGACAGGCTCTTTGAAGTTCAATGCAGGCAGGCTCCTTTCCATTTCATAGACCAGGAGCCTGAGACCCGGAGGGGTTTTTCTTGACCATTTTCATCATGAGTAATAATAATGGTTGCATTATTTTGAGACTAGTAGTGACAATTTTGGACATTTCTTGCTGGATAGAAATCTCGCTTGAAGGAATCTGAGAAAGTTTCCTAGGAGAGCATGCTGGCCTAGGCCTGGTGTAGGAAGATTCAGGTGATATTCATTATGGTTGTTTTCAGGAAAATTCAGTCAATGTGACACTTTGGACATACTGCCACCAAAAAAAAAAAAAAAAAATACCAATATTGACCCCAGGTACCTTGGGTCCCAGCTTTGTGCTGAAGCTAGTCATTCTTGCTGAGTCCAGAAGGAAAAGAAAGAACAGAACTAGGTGAGTAGGGCACCAGGAGCCCTGGGTCCGTGAGGCTGCTGGCTGTGGGGCAGGCTTTGGACATGTGCCCTGGGAGGTGTGTGCCTGGTACAACAATGAGGTTTCCAAGAAAGCTTTGCATTGTTCTATTATTGTTCACAAAGAGGAGAAAGGTTTTTTTTCCCCCAAACACACAGGTGAAGTTGTCTGGTGGAACTCAGCACTCTGGGCCAAAAGGGAGGGAAATGTCATTCTAGTCATTTGTTTATTGGCAACTGTAGTGGAGGTTCCATGGGTGATATTGTCCAGGGTATGGTATAGTGCAATATTCCTGGAAATTGTGGGAACATTTGGTACTAGCCTTGTCAATCAGATCCAGGAGCTGTGTCAATGTTGGGGTGGTGACATTCTCTTATCTGTTCACTTAACAAGTCTTCCCCATCCCACTTACTCTTCATCCTTCCTGGAAGAGATGCTGTTTTCTGGGAGAATGTTTTGAAACATCTGAGGATCCTGTCGTATTTGCTGTGGTGGGCTACCCAGATCCACTTGAAGACCACGGTACTCATTGCCCCAGCGGCCCAGAGAGAGTCAGCTGCTGATAGTTTCCAGCTGTACTTTCTCTGGAACCAGCCCTGGCTGAAGGGAGCTGCCTTACCCAATCTTACTCCCTCTCCTCAGGGGACCTTGCATCCAATTAGCTGATGTGGGAATAGGACAGCCCGGCTCTGCGTTCTAACTTGGGCAATTCAGAAGGGCATCCCACCTCCACAGCGCCCCATGGGATTGGCCGGCACCTTGTTAAAACTGCACCATGTCCCTGTCCGCGTCCCCTCTCTCCTACAGGTGCTCCCAAGAGTCCTCCCCACATCACTCTGCACCACAATCTCTGTCACGGAGTCTGGTTCTGGGAAATCTGATCTAAGGTATGCCACTCTAAGCCATGATTAGGGATAAAATAGTGGCATTGATCTCTGACCCTTTCTGTCTTTTCTAGAAATGTTCCCTAGTCATTTTTTTCCCTACCATGCTCTTGAGAACAGGAACTTCTGAACCTGTCTAGGTCAATATTGTTTACATGCATATATCTGCATGTGATGCAGACAAAAAATCTGGAAGGACAGCTGCTGAGGTGTTAACTGTTATTGTAGGATGGGAAGCAAAAAGTGAATTTCTATTTTGACTATATAAACTTCAATCTGGTTTAAATATTACAATGAAAATGCACTCATGTATCACCCGTGTAATTACGATTATTTCTTGCTTATTAGCCTCTTTTGGTATCTGCCAACCCATGATTCACCATTCCTCACTGTCCCCCTTACTCCCTGCATCTTCCGTCTCATTCTGTCCAGGCTCCATGTTGCTGGGCCTCAGAGTGTTTAGTGGGGGCAATGGTCAGGTGAGAGGTGGGGAAGTAAGAATGATGTCCACCCATAGTGATCAGCTTTTTTTACTTACTTTTCGAGATGAGTCAAAGCACAACAATGATCTGTACCCCTTACCACGATGAGTTGATGAACCCTTCCTCTCCCAGTGTTTGAGGAAGTGTTTGCTATTGTTATAGTAAATGAGATAGTTCATGGAAAGTATCTAGTGTGGCTGGGAAAGTGCTTAATAAATGACAATTATTTTGTCATTATTATGATGATGTTGCTGAGTTTTAGTTTGGATCATTAGCTCTGGAGTTTTTTTACCAGAAGGGCTTCCCTTCCTTCCCTTGAATTCCATGAAGAAGCATTGGAATTTAGTGAGACGCAAGCACTGTGATGGGGCTCTGTCATTCCAGGTCCTTCACGGGCCAAAAGACCATGTCTGGTCCCTGGATGTATGCTGAAGGATGGTTAGAAAAAGGGGCCAGTGGAAGGTTGCCCTTCTCCTTGAAAGTTTGTTTGTACTAAAGTATTTAGGGCTACATCTTTGGTCTTGGAACTTATCTATAATTCAAGATGTCAAAGTCTGATCCTTTTCCAAGGGGGCAAGGACAAATTACTTTTACTTTGGGGAGGCGGGGGGAGAGATGAACTCTCATACTCTCTCTGTCCTCCCCACGAGTCTCTGTCTTCTGTTTCTCTCTTCTAGGTAGTGCTGGGCACAAAATGTCAAAGGACAAGCAGACCATAGTCATTTAATTTGTTAAAATAGCGATTCAACAGTCATCCCCCAAATGGAAATCCAGATCCTATAACTTGTTCTAAGAAAAGTTATCCTCCATCCCCATGCCTCAGTTTACTTATGTGAGAACTGAAGTAGCAGCACCAAACAGAGGTTGAAGGGGTGGGGGTGGATGATTGCTAAGTGGGACCTGGGGCAAATCCTTATCATCTGTCCTGCCTCCTGCAAAGGGCTGTTTGGGGCTCAACTGGATTAATGAATATGGCTATATAAAGCAGAATGTATGTACATATAAGATAGCTATAAATTTAGAGTAAATATATGGTTTATTTGCTTTCAATAAGCTCTTCAAATAAACATTTTCCTGGAGGTCAAATGCCTAAGTGCACATTACCATGATGGATAGATGTGGATAAAAAGGAACCCACTTTGCCCTGGGTCGAGTTTTCCAAAATGTGTTCCGAGGAACCCTGGATACAAAAGATGTTGAAGTGGAAAAAAAGCTTTATGTGTGTATGTGTGTATATGTGTATGTATTTATGTGATCAACATGTGTGAGAAATAATGCATACCAATCTGGGAGAAGAAAGCCATGAAAATGAACTCTGATACGGGGAAAAATAAATAATAAATTATACAATGATTAAAAACACTGGCAAATGCCAGAAACATGACAAAATCTAGAATATGAATGTAATATTTTTACTCATTAATTACTTGACATATTTCTATAATATGTCCTCCTGTATCATACATCTATGCACTCTGTTCACCTTTTCATATGACAATTTTGAAATATTTTCTGCAGAGAGAACAGAAAGATAATTTAGTCTTCCCCAACATGGCTGATGAAAATTTGTTTTTTTTCTATCATTAATAATTAAGAAAATGTCAGCTTTGTTGCTTGTTATTGGTAATGTCAGGTAAATTTTTAGGATTGTTGACAAATTTGGGACAACCTCTATCAAGTGTTCTTTGCATGTGAGTGGTAAGATTTCAGGATGTTTCCAGCTTTCTGGTGCAGTAATTCATCTTGCCTACTCTTTATTTATTTATTTATTTATTTTTGAGTAGGAGTCTCACTGTGTCACCCAGACTGGAGTGCAGTGGCATAGTCATGGCCACCACAGCCTCAAACTGTGAGGTTCAGATGATCCTTTCACCTCAGGCTTCCAAGTAGCTGGAACCATAGGCATGCACCACCACGCCCTGCTAATTTTTATGATTTATTGAGAGACGAGGTCTTACCAAGTTGCCCAGGTTGGTCTTGAACCCCTGGACTCAGGTAATCCTCTGGCATTTGCCTCTCAAAGTGCTGGGATTACAGGTATGTGCCACTGCACCTGGCTACTTTTTAAATTGATGACCCTCTCAAGGAAGAGGTGAGACTTGAGCCAATATTTATAATTGGCAAAGGGGAAGGAAGTGCCTTACACACACACACACACACACACACACACACACACACACACAGAGACACAGACACACAAAATTCCTCATTAACCAGGCTCTGAACGGGCCCCATCTAGGGAGGAGCACTGACACTGTATCAAACCTCCTCTCTGCTCTTCCTCTAAGTATTTATTTAGAAAAATTTCAAAGCTGGTCAGGCACAGGGACTCACACCTGTAATACCTACACATTACGAGACTGAGGTGGGAGGATTGCTTGAGGCCAGAAGTTCAAGACCAATATAGTAAGACCCCCGTCTCTACAAAAAATAGAATAATTAGCTGGGTGTGGTGGTCCAGACCTGTAGTCCTGGTTACTTGGGAGGCTGAGGCAGGGGATCACTTGAGCTCAGGAGTTTGAGGCTGCAGTGAGCTATGATTGCACTGCTGTACTCCAGCCTTGATATCAGAATGATACCCTGTTTAAAAAAAAATCAAGCCTAAGGAAAAGTTGAAAGTCTAGCACAACAAACACTTGTATACCATTCATCAATATTAACCAATAAACACCTTGCCATACTTGTTTTATCTCTCTCTTTCTCAAGCTCCACCTCTTCTCCTTCCCCATCTAAACACATACACACACACACACACACACACACACACACACGAGTTCAGACTACATTTTCTAGAAATGAGGACATTTTTGTACATATCCACAATGCTATTATCGCGCCCCATAGATTTAATCTAGAAATGATAACATTATCTAATATGCACTCCATAATATATTCGCATTTCACCCATTGTTATCACAAGATCCTCCGTAACCTTCTCTTTCTTCCCTTCCCTTTTCTTTCCCTTTCTCTTCTTGTCTTCCCCCACCTTCTTATCCTTTTGTTATGTCCCTATTCATCTTTGATAATTTCCTTATTTTGGGGTTCACAACGTTCCATAATCATACTGTACTGTTTTAACCTCAGACCTAGATCAGCCATTCACCCCAGGAAAATGAAACACCTATTGATATCTAGTGGATGTTGGGACATCACACTCTGTAGCGTGATCGCCATACTGTCACATCTGGACCATTGTGTCATTCTCTCCTCCTTTGTGAGTCAGGTCTTTGGGCTTTTTCACTTAAGTGCCAGGGTAAGCCACTAATGCTGGCGACACCTGAAGATTTCTATCAGGTGTTTGAGAAATGCAATTTGTCCCGTGTTCAAAAGTTTAGTCTGCACACCTCCTGACTTTCTTCTGTCTACTCCTCCAATGGTTGGAGGAATGGGGTGAGGAGAGAGTAGACCTGAGAGACAGTTTATAGGAAGGAGGTAGAAATTTCTGGAAGCTTTTCATATCTAAACACTACCCCTCCCTGAACAATGTCCAAGCTGTGTTTAAGGTCCTAACCAGTGTCATCTCTTAAAATACCAGAATCGAGAGTTCAGATAGCTAGGAAGTCAGTCTCCACTTGCATCTATGGGCCCTGTGGTCGTAGCCTATGAAGAACCACTTGAAGCTTTGCCATGGCCTTCAGCTATGTTTGGAAGTTGTGCAGAAAGAGCAAAAAGGTTCCCCTTACAACCTCTGGGAGGATATCCTTGGAGACCTGAGAACATCCTGAGTTAAGGAGAGTCGGCAGACCTGGGCCCTGAAGGGGCAACCCAGCATAGCAACCAGGGTGCCTCACTTAGACTTGCTTCTCTGGAGTCACTTCACCATCATTAATAAGTTTCTTTCAAGAGCCATCCTTTGAAAGAACTCCTAGAGCAGAACCGATTCTGTAAATGTGGTGACATGCAGAAACCAAACAGCCAAACAGGCTGACTAAGAAGGCCAGGAACCTTGGGGGTGCCATGCTAGGGAGTTGTTGAAATGTACCAGGAGAAGCCCTGGAGAGGTGCTGATGAGTTGGGCCTGGACATGGCCACAACGGAGAAGATGACAGGGCAGGAGAAGCCCCTCCCAGCTGCTGCCACAGGTAGGAGCCTATACTGAGACTAGGGACTCTTGCAGGAAGTCCTTCCATTGAAGCAGAATTTTCTGCCTTTTTTCAACAAGTGGCTGAGGGAGAAAGTTGGAAAATCAGTTCACCTTTCTCCAGTGTGATCTCCCCACCTATAAACCAGGGAAAAAACTGCTGGTTTTTGTGCATTAAAAAACAAGACCTCAGAAAAACAAGACCTTCTGTAAAAGCCCAATTAGGTAGATGTGCAGCTGCTCTGCTTGAAGAGGAAGTCAGGGCCCCAAGCCTTCCCAGAAGCCCTCCTCACCTCCCTCCACCCCTTAGTGGCCCCTGAAGGGAGCTCTGGTTTTCTACAAACAGATTCCATCTGGAATAAAAAACACGGGTCTGAAAAGTTTTCATTTTCCCATTCTAAACATGCAAATACAGGCAGAAAATTGATTATTTGGAATCCTGCATGGAACGCGTCTGTGAGGACTGGTAAGGAGGCACAGGAAGTGCCTTCAGCATCGTGTGTTTAGATAGCTGGAGAGGGAAGGCCATCGAAGGACCCTGGAATCGCTAGCACTGCTGGCTCTGACCAGGGCTAAGTGGACCAGAGGAGCCTGTGTCCTGAGGCTGTGAGTCTTGGCTGGGGGAAGTCAATGGAGTCACCGGGCCCAAGTCTGAACGCGTCCTGGAATGCCTTCTCAGAGCTGTGTCGTTCCTGTTCTGCTCACCACGGGTCTGCATTAACACTGTGGAGAATGATTATGGGCTTCTGAAAGAATGTGGGCCATTCCGGTAGCTTTGAGAAACTCTGTCCTGTCCGATTCTTGTTTTAGAAGAGAACCCACTCTATTTTTGCACAAGATCCACGAGGCGCATAAGAATTTGAAGATCTTACACTTCTGGAAGGTTTTAATTTTTAAAGGACAGCCATGATCTTATTTGTGCCTCACAACAAATCAGAAAAACAGGCAGGATAGGTATTCTATTCATTTTCAGATGAACAAACAGAGGCCTAAGGAAGGGCGAATTGCCTAGCGCACATGGCTGGCACCTGTGACGCTGAGACTGAATTTTTGGATTCTCTAAGCCAGCCCCAGCTGCCCAGTTCTTTCTAGATAGTGGATCAAATGCAGGTGGTCAGAAAGGAGGTTTTTTTTTTTCTTTAAGTTGGGGTCTCAATCGCGGCTCACTTCAGCCTCGACCTCCTGGGCTCAGGTGATCTTTCTGCCTTAGCCTCTCAAGTAGCTGGGACTATAGGTGTATGCCACCACGTCTAGCTAAATGTATTTGATTTTTTTGTAGAGATGAGGCTTTGCTATGTAGCCCAGGCTGGTCTTGAACTCCTGGGCTCTAGCAATCCTCTTGCCTCAGCCTCCCAAAGTGCTGGAATTACAGGCATGAGGCACCAGTGCCTGGCAGGAAAGGAGTTTTGTTGCTGTAGCTTCTGTGAGGAGGATTAGTCAGAAGCATGGTTAAGGGGGAATGAAGATCCCTTACTCACTCAGTACCTGCTCCAGCCTCCAAATTCCCCCTGTACATCTTGGGATCCAACGGGGAGAGGGGTGCCCATCCCCCTCCCGCCCAGGCTCCTGTTGTAATCACTCTTCCTGAAGCTCCCTGGGGCAGCAGGATGTGGCAAGAGTCTACAGACCTGAATGATACTCCTAACTCTACTGCCGATGGATCATGTGTCTTGGGCAACTTCACTGAGCCTCAGAGGATATTGGACTACAGCAGTTTCTCAAAGTGCTGTGTTTGGGTTACCTGTGACAGAGTCACGTGTGTGTGTGTGTGTGTGTGTGTGTGTGTGTGTGTGTATGTGTGTGTGTGTGTGCGCGCCCATGCTGCTCCCCAGATCCACTGCATCAGACTCTCTGGGGCTAGGACACCTTCTCCTTGGTTGATTCAGAAGCACACTCAAGTCTGACCACCCGTAAGCTAGAGCCTTCCCAAGTGTCCTTCCAGCTTGATGCCTCCTTTCCACAACTCTCTTCCTTGACCCTGGGTGGGCTGGGACTTCAGTAGGGAGGGGCAGCTCTTGATTTCTCTTGATATAAGTGTAGATTTTAAAAACTGTTTCAGGCAGACTGGCAAAAACCCCGAGAGTCCAAGGGGGAAATTATAGAGGATTGGGTACAGGTTTTCGTGTGGAGTGAAAGGGTACCTGTGTGCTTGTTTCAGGAACTCATGTAAGTTCTTAAACTGTGTTCATGCCAAGCAAAAGTGTGAAAACCATCTTGCCTCTTATTAAAGACAAAATAATCATCTTTCGAGGGATGCCTCTGACCTTTCTTGCTTTTGTCTGTCCAGCTCTCCACAGTTCAGGTGCTGACCCGGTCTGTCACGTGGAGGGAGAGCTCATTCTTCCTTCCATTTCCCTGAGAAGAACATGGTTGACACAATTGACTGTAGTGACTGCGGAGTGAGACCAAAGGTACTGAGAAGAGGAAGAGGCCAGCAAAAGAGTCACATTTTAAAATATGTGCAATACTTATTATAATTGTTCTGTGCACTCCCATGGTGTGTTAAAAGATTTCACACTTTATAAGGTCTGGCTTCCAAACTGAATATGATATTGTCTTTTACTCAGGTTGCATATAAAAGCAGCTGTAACAGTTTCAAGAGCTAGTCATAGGAGTAGGCTTACAGACCAGTGTGAGATAGTTTATGCTTATGAGCTCGAATTTGAATATTTTAATACACCAGGGTTGATAAAGTCATCAAAAGTGTCATGGTAAGAAGCCAATTCCTAAGGGGAGGTCATTGTCTTAAAAAATTATGAGCATTTATAGCTTATGTGGGAATGTAAGTTCTACTCAACTAAGACCACAGAAGAGGTAGTTTTATGATACAAAAATGTGTGACCTTGGCCAGGCATGTAGGCTCATGCCTGTAATTCCAGCACTTTGAGAGGGTGAGGCAAGAGGATTGCTTGAGCCCAGGAGTTCAAGACCAGCTTAGACAATATAACAAGAACCCCATCTCTATGAAAAAATGTAAAAAAATTAGTCGGGTGTGGTGATGTGTGCCTATAGTCCCAACTACTCTGGAGGCTGAGGTGGAAGGATTGCCTGAGACCAGGAGGTGGAGACTGCAGTGAGCTGTGAGCATGCCACTGCTCCAGCCTGGGCGACAGAGTGAGACTCCAACTCAGAAAAAAAAAATGACCTGTACAAGTTTAATATAATGTACAAATAGTACAAACTTTTGGTTACCTAAGTTCTCTTGAATAATTTAGAAACTTATTTACTATTAGCAAATGACTATAAATTATTACGAGCTGTCATGAAATAATTTTGAGGGATACTCTTTTTTGTGAGACCCAGAGGCAGACATTTGGGAATGGATTCTGGCCAAGAAGTGGGCATGATCTGTTAGAACAATGGGAGGTACTGTTTGGAACAAGGAAATAAAATTGGTCCCCATCAATGGCCTGATTCTTTTATTCTCATTGTTTTTATTTCTTCAAAGATCACATAGTAGATCTAAGGTCAAAGCTGCAAGTTGTTTCAGTATCCTGGGACCTTACGTAGCAGAGCCGAGGAGATTCAAGTTTTATTTATTTGTTTGTTATTTTAAAGACAAGGCTTTGCTCTTTTGCCCAGACTGTAGTGCTGTGGCATGATCACAGCTCACTGCAGCCTCATCCTGGGCTTAGGCGATCCTCCTGCCTTATCCTCCTGAGTTGCTGGGACTACAGGTGTGCATCACTATACCTGGCTGATTTTTAAATTTTTTTTGTGGAGATGGGGGATCTCACTATGTTGCCCAGGCTGATCTTGAGCTCCTAGCCTCAAGTGATCCTCTTGCATCAGCCTCCCAAGAGTTGGGAGTTGAGGCGTGAGTCGCCACCCCCGGCCAAATTTCTTTTAAATTGCTAGGTTCATTCTTTCGAATTTTGCATCTCTGCTATGTGGTCATTCCAATGTCCACTCATGAACAGCCTCATTACAGCTGACAACCCAGCAGCCAGCCAATCAGACAATCGGCCTTTATGGTGAAGCAGATGTCTGACATTCCCGCCCTCTGTTGCTGCTGCTGCTGCTGTTGCTACTGCTTTCTCCCATCCAGTGATACCAAAATAAACTGTTCAGGTGAGATGGAAATATCCAGAATAAGGCCTGTGACTGACTCAATGGGAAGCTTTCTGGGTTGTGCATTAGCAGTGCATGAAGTAGTGTGGGGAGACATTCATCCTGCCAGACTCGTAACCATGTAGAGTGTCTTAATCTGGGTCTACTATATTTAGAATATTTTGCATATTACTGTTATTTATTTCAAAATTCTAGCTACTTTAAAAAATAATAGTTATTTTTTTAAAAGTTGTTAGGCTTTCTACTTACTTTTTAAATGATAAAAGGCATAGCATTATGGATAGTTTGAGCAGTAAAGAAAAGGGGAATTATCACTCGTAATCCCTCACACAATTATTATTTTTGTTTGTTTCCTCCCGATCTTCTTTAAAATAAGGATGTTTTTATCTAGTTGTATCCACAGTGCAATGCTTTTTCCAGTCCTTTCCCTCTTAGCATGTAGCATTTGCATTTTTGCATGGCTTTGTGGTCTTTATCCTCCCAATGGCTGCATGATGGTTCATTGCTGTGTCTCATCATTTACTTAACCATTTACCCACTGTTCTCATTTTGATTGTTTTCAGTTTCCCACTGTGATGGACATCTTTGTGCAGACTGTTTTTTCATGTTTGTACTATTTGTTGCATTTTTTCAAAAATGTCGTTCAGGAACCAAGATATTTGCTCAACAGTAGGTATTACATTGGAAGCTAAGGGGGAAATGGGGCACTATTTAACAATGACAGTGGGAAATGGACATTATTTAACAACTTGTTGGGTCTTCATTACTCCGTAAATTGAGGGAAACATGTAGCATTAAGGTATTAGCACAATCATAGGCATTCAATACCTAAAAATACCTGTGACTCATTCAGAGGTCTTTGGGGGTGTTGTTAGGACCCTTTGGTCCTTAGCAACACGATTAAGTACTATGGTGCGGGTTATCACTGCTTTATTGAAATTTCAATGCAGTATGCAGGTACAGAGGAGGCTACGTGCAAGGGTGTAAAACAAGAAAATCAGAATGTCCTTTGGTCAACATCCTCCAGGAGGGATATCAGTGATATCCTCTTTGCCTGAACTTCACCTAAGGTGTGGGTTTTGTGGCTGTCATAGCAATACCATTTTTGTCTTGTTCAATGTCAGAAACATAGCACTTAGTAAATGTCCAAATGAAGGCTGTGATCCTCTGCTTAAGATTCCCGAGGCACTGGTTGTATTGGTCACTCACGTGACAAGTGCAAGCTTGTAATTGCAATTAACATTCTCTCTTTATTTTAAGGGTTGTGAAGGTTTTAGTTCATGAAACATGCTTATGACTAACAAGAGCACCTTTCTGTCTCTTTTTCTACCTTTGTTTTCTTGATGGTACTTCATACTCTCAGTGTGAATGTGAAAGGGTGAGACGTGGAACCAGGGCGCACAGTAGTGGCTCTCTGTGAGCTAATAGCAGGGAGAAAAAATAAGCATTGCATTTTTTAAATGGGGGAAAAATCAGGAAAAAGGCATGCATAAAGGATTTATCCTTTCCATGAAAACATTGATTAATGAAATCTAGTATGAACGGGTGTCATGCCCTTTAAATATTAGATTTCATTGCTTAGTGGATGGTCGGCTTCTGAAAGGGGATACTCTGCCTCTGCCGGCTCTTTGTGGACACAAATGTTTCATGCCCTTGCCGTGATCAACGATGCAAATGCCTCGGGTAACCGAATCACTGGACAGGGTGAAACATTGTGCAGGACAGATGTGTTGTCAGGAAAGGGCTTTTGCTGATAAAAGGGACAGCTGCCCTTGGGACTGGGGTGGGGGTGAGAGGGGAGTCAAACAAGAGGGAAGGAAGTATGCAAGGGAAGGTGACCCAACCACACGAAGCCAGTCACTTGGGCCCCCAGCTGGGAAACTCCACCAGCTTGCTAGCTCTTCCGGTTCTAGCGGAGCTGGCCAGACATCTGGCCTCTGTTCTAATTAAAGTGGGCAACCAATCTGGTGGCTGCAGTGCAGAAAACGGCAGTGAAATCTTGATGGCTTCAGGGTCATAATAAGACCCTATGTACCTTTTTAAGGCTGAGGCTTTGCCAAATTATTTCCATCTCCTAAGGGCCATTCTTTTCTATTCCACTCAGATTTATTGAGTGTCAGCTGTATACCAAGCCCACACGCTGGCCTTCAGGAAGCCCCTGTCTATTTGGGAAGGCAGATAAGGGGACTACGGTGTAAAAAGAATGAATTAAAGGCTATGATAGATGCACATGCAGAGTTCTGTAGGTATGTAAAAGAGGGAGCAATTTATTCTTACGGAGACAGTCTGAGGAGGCTTCCTGATGGAGTTGGCACTTGCTCTGAATCTTGAATTTTGAAGTTAAGTTCTAGGCAAGCATTCTGGAAGATCGCCATGGGCAGAGAAACACATTTCCTGAATGGACTTTCCCACCTGGAATTCTCTTCTCTCTTTATAGGAGACAAGAAGTCACAGAATTTCCCACGTTTCATGGGTGGCAGCTCAGGCCCTGTGGCCTCTAAGATTAGGATTTCCACAAATGAAATGAGCCAGGAGCCTGGATTTTCACTGACTTGAATTGCTGGAGAAGGCTCAGTTTGGCCCCTTAGTACCTGGCTTGTGTTTATGCTCCAAATGATGCATATGGTAACCTGTTACTACCAGGAATAATTAAGCCCCAATATACCTAAGTTATCTCCTGCAAGGTAGTTAACCTGCACTTGGCTCTGTTGGTGGCATTGGCGGCAGGCAGACAGAGGGCTGCCCACCTCAGTGTAAATGAGCCAGTTGGAGCTCATTTGTTAACCATTTCTTTCCCTCTAGTGCCCCCCCTCACTCTCCTGCCACCCCCTCTTCCTTAAAGCCTTTCCAAATACCAAAGGAATGACTGGTGAGACTGTGCCAAGGATTGGGTGGGGGGGAACCAAAACCCTGATTTTGTCTTTGTTACTGAAGGCGAAAATGATCTGCTATGTATATTTTATAAGAAAATGTGTTTTGTTTATGGTTCCACAGCCAGCCTTCCCTTTCCGCCCTTTAATAAGCTCATGTCAGAACTCTGAAGTCAGTTTGCTGTAATGGTAGCCTAAAGGACATATTTTGTAAAAATGAAAAATGAACATATTATTTATATATCAATAGTGTAAAAAGCATTGATCAATGTGAGCAGCCTGATGTTTTGCTTCCCTCTTTCCCCTCCAAACCTCCTTCGTCTTCTCCTGCTCCCCCCTCCCTTCTTGCTCAGGTGCCCATGGCATTCCCACTGTTTAGAGAGTTCTAGCCCATCCTGGTCAGTTTGCGCTGGGATTCGGTCTTTAATATGGAGCCTTCAACGGCTGAGCCTCCAAAATGACTCTCTGACAGCCAGCCATTAATTACCATCATCCGCGTCTAATTCATTCATCCCTCTCCCTCTCATGTAGAGGGACAGCGAGGGCTGAGGGCACTCAGGGAAATGTAGGCACGATTCCATGTTCTTTATGCAGAGAGGGCTGCCGGAGACTTTGTTGGATGCAGGGGCTTTAATTGAATTGGCTTGCCAATAAAGCTGTTGTCATTCAGTAAGTGAATTTGTTGTACTACTCGAAGCACAGCTGCTGCAGACAGCCCGGAATTTCCTGAAGGCAAGCCAGTCCCTCAGCTCGCCTGGGTTCTATCTTTTCCATTGGTCCTGAAGGCCATGTGGGTGTCCCCCTTCAGGACTTGCTTTTGACACCTATTTGGATGCATCGAGTGGCCCCGGAATTCAGCAGGAACCTGGGGGAGCTTGTAGGGGAACGGGAACCCATAGGAATGTTAGGGGTGGTACCTGTAGGACAAGACAGGTTCACCTACCACAGTTGAGTGTTTTTTTTCAATCCCCAAACAGACGCTGCCATCGGCTCCATCGAGTTAGTCATAAGAGAATACCGCTTCCCGTTGTAAAAAAGAAATTGAGAATATGACAGTTAATATATTTGTAGAGCCTTGTTTAGGAGGTTGGAGTGGTACTGAGAAAATGCAGCGGCATTAGAACTGGCATTTTTTACCAGGAGATCGTTGGGCCAGAAAGACTACCTCTCCCCACAGTTTATAAAACACGGCAAGATTGGCAGGTTGTGTGATTTATGATGGCTTTAAAGTAACATCAAGATTAAGAAAAGTTTTTCAAGGGATTGCAGGCCATTTTTATTTTCTGCATCCAAGCACATGAATGTAGTGGGCTCAAGCGAGTGACACAGCACTGGGAGGCAGGTTTTCATGTGTTTGGAGAAGTCTTTTTTTTTTTTTTTTTGAGTTGGAGTCTCACTCCGTTGCCCAGACTGGAGTGCAGTGGCCGTTCCTGGCCACGACAGCCTCGACCTGCTGGGCTCCGGCGATCCTTCCGCCTCAGCCTTCCAAGTAGCTGGAACTACAGGTGCGCACTACCACGCCTGGCTAATTTTTTGATTTTTATTGTAGAGATGAGGTCTCACCAAGTTGCCCAGATGGGTCTCGAACCCGCAGGCTCAGGCAATCCACTCACCTCGGCCTCCCAAAGCGCGGGATTACAGGCTGAGCCACCGAGCCCGGCCTGGTGGAGTCTTTACTCTTTAAAATAGGCGGGCATCCCTTGGTGAGCTTTTCATTCAAGGGATTTCTCCCCTTGTAATTTGGAATTATCCGACCAGTGCTCAGACCTCTCCAGTTGTGGAGGAGGGTTTATAGAACAGAGGATCCCCGGTCCGCTCTCAATTAGTCAGGAGTGGAGAATTTTCCAGCCCCTTACACTTGTTCTCCAGGGTCTATCTACCTCTTGGCTGTTTTGTTGTTACCTTCACCAGGAAGCTGTTGGGAAAAAACAAACAAACATGTAAGTCAAATGTAGTTTTTGTTTGAACCCTGAAATTCTGGACAACCCAGAAACTCTTTAAATGAAGCCCATGTATAGGTCCTATTTTTGACTTGACAAGTGAGGGTTGATTTGCCACATCACACACAAGGCTCTAAATTTATTGGGAAAAAATAATGGTGAAAACACAGGTGGAAGAGGCTTTGAGACTCGGTATCAGCATGAATATCTATCTGGTTTGTGTGAGAAGGGGTGATGTGTGTGTAGGTGTATGTGAGAGAGAGAGAGAGAGAGAGAAGGGAGGGGGGCTTGCTTTGATGCCTGACTTTGATGTGAAATAGAGAAAACGATGCTCCTTACTCTGATAAGTAAATCTGTTGACCCTACATCTCCCTAGGTACAATCATGCCTTTCTAGACTTCCCACAAATCAAATCATGACAGAAGATGTGACCATGGAAATATAATAATTACTGTTTTGTTTCAAGAAGGTGGACTGAGCCACAATTCAAGTTGAAGGTCTGCTTCCCGAAGTTTCAGGCTTGTGCTATTTTTTTTCCCCTCCAAACTGGTTAACGTTTAAAGTCATAGCCTAATTTAAGTTATGTGAGTTGAAAGCGAAGTCTTTTTTCTTCCTGTCAAATGAGAAGTTTGTTTGTCCAAGTGACAGATGTTATGAAAAGCACAAAAACAAAAAACAGACAAACAGAAAACCCACAACCCAAAACTATTCTTCTGGACAGCATACATGTGCCTCCTGAGTGAAGGATTTGGTGGCTGGTCTTCCTGCATTTCCTGTTCTCTTTCTAGGTTTACATCCTTCCTAGGGTTCCCTCCTCCTCCTCCATCCTGGCCTCCCTGACCTCCTTACTTCCTCTTTCTCTCATATCTCCAAATCTTTGCCTCTTGGTCTCATCTCAGCATAGATCAAATTATCTAATGACAATATTAAAATTTAAAATTGTCTTGTCTTCACTCACATGATTTTCTTAACACGCTTCCCCAAATGATAATTCTTCCTTTCTTTACGTTGGTGGGGTTTGCTTTGCTGGTACTCAGGGAAGAGGCCACCGTGGCCCTGGTGATTTGCTCAGAGATATTCTGTTTCACTAACTTCCATCTCAGGTGGAAGAAGTAGATCCGTGTTGAACTTTCTAAGGTAATAAATTCAGGGAAACCCAGCTGAGACCAACCCATAACATTATTCATTTTGGGTTTCTGCTTTTCATAATGAGTGCCTTTCTGTACTTCTCTTTGATAAGTGGAATTAACGTCTCCATGTGAACTGGAAATGCTAAGTTGATGATAGTCCCTTGAGGATTTTGCGTCTTGCTCTGACACCTTCAGTGACTTCATCAGAATTTAGGTGTATTAAGGGATCAAGGAGTTGGGCTTATGTGCATGAAGTTCTCAAGGTGTTCGGAGAGCCTGTTCCTAAGCCAAGTTCTGATGGTCCCTAAGGGAGAAAACTTTTCACATGCCAAATGAACACAGTTCAGTGTGAAAGCTCATGACAAGCCAGCATAATACTTTAATCATTTCCTAGCAGTGGCTCAGTGGTTATGAAAAATGGTTATGGAAAAAATACACACAAAAAAATTCTTTTATTTTTTGTCTTCCCCTACTTTGGTAAACATTGTTTTCGCTTCTCTTTCCAAGATTCAGAATCCTACTTAGGTTCCCTTGTTGCATTTCTTCCCAAGCTGGGGTATGTGGGGTAAGGGGTGGTATGCTGGGGGAGCCCTGGGCTGTAGAATAAACATGGCACATTTCCTGGGGCATTTATTTTTCTTAAGAGTTTTTGAGGAAAATTTGATGAATGGAAAGCTCATCATTACATCATGGCATTTATTTGAAATAAAATCAGGACATTTCAAATTTCTTCTTGGGGTTCTCTACTTCAGCCTCCATCCCAGGGCCTCCAGAAGTATGATTTTGTTCCTTGCATGGGGGGTGACGATTGTATGACTCTTGAACTAATGACCCCACTGCGTTTTTTAGCAGAGCTGAGACAAACGATTTTTCTGACAGTGAATCTTAACATTTTTACAGCACAGATCTTGTTGCATATGCAAAATAAAATCCCGTCATCCCTGATAATGGTTCTAGATATCAGCACTTGTGTTATCTGCCGTGCAGGATGGACCAAGACTTAGATCAATTTTCACTTCTCTTGGTTTATGAAAATGTCTGGCTGTGCACACTAGTATAGTCAACCCATAGCCACTTGAGGACTTGCCATTGGTGTATGGATTCTCTCAGATTCTCATGTTCCAAATTTCCACTGCTCTGTTTTCAGGCATTCCTCCACTCTCCACTCATTAGGTTATTTGTGATGAGTTGGATCCCGAACATCAAATCCTAGGTCAGGCTCAAGGGAGATATGCAAAGTGGGCAATCTTGGCAGAGGCCTCCTACTGATTTCCAGGGCTTTGGCCCCATGCCCGATGTGAAACTCCTGTTCCTGCTAACTCTGCTGTACCAGGCGTGGATCACAGGGCTCCTTTAACCCTCCGGTTGAGAGCCTGGCCTCAGAGCAGTCTAGTGGTCCCCTTAGTCTTTAGCTCCATACCCTGATCTTGGTCTGTCATGTTTTCCCTTTGGGGATGAGAACAAGCCCAGGTCTTCAAGGAAGAGCAGGCAAAGAGGAAATTTCCTTTTGAGGCCAGAAAAGAGTTGATCTAAGATTCCCACTCTTGGCCAGCCTCAAAGTAGTGGTCCCAGGCTTGTCTTGTCCCTATGTGGAGAGGGAGTGCTAAGTGAGAGAAGTATGAATAAATGGAATCCCAAAGAGCACTTGACCCAGGCACACACACTTATTACTCTTCTCTCATCACAGGGAAAAGCTTGGTGGTGATAGAGGGGGAAGGATTAGGATTGCAAGTTAGGCACGTGGGGGCAAGGTTGAAGGTATCACGTGTCCCCCAATGGTTGGAGTGTGAGACTAACATTTTGCCACCACCAAAGGAAGGTCATTACTGAAAGAGCCAGTGACACTCCATGCAATGCTTCTTTCTTTTCTTTTTTTTGGGGGGGGGTGGGGTTCTTTCTCAAGTTCTTAGGTGAGGTACAATGGCTGTGTTGTGGTGGAAGATGAATTGCTGTCCTAAGGTAGCATAGGATTGCCCACGCGCTTTTCTGATATGGAGCCTCGAACTGCTGTTGACACAGTCCTTGAGGAAAGGGTTTGCTCAGCAAATTAACAGTGTGAATGAGACTGCAGGAGGGGACTGTTTACCTACCTGAGAACAAACTGTTTTCTAGTTCTTTTGCAACATCACTTACCTACAATTTTAATGTGCTAATGGCAAGCAATTATTATCTAGTTAGTGAATCTACTTGAAAGAAATAAAATAGCCTTTACTCTCCCTAGTTGAGACATCTCACTAACTCAGACTTGCCCGTGCTCTGAGTTAGAGAGGTGGCGGCTAGGAAGTTCCCGTCGAGTTTTGGTGTTGAGCATGGCATGCATGCGAGCAGGATGCCTTTTCTCTGGAAGGAAAATAAATGACAGACAGCATTCTGTTTTGGGGGCTTGAAACTGCATGACTGAAAACATAGAGGTAACAACTGAGATATGCTTTTTTAATGAGGGCAGAGATGTCACGAGAAACCAGCCTTCTAGGAACAAAACAATACTCTGTCAGGTGCAGTGGACTTAAGACCTTTCTCTCTCTTGGAATAATGTCCTTAAAAATAACCAAATTTTCCATTCCATAGAAAAATGTTCATACCTTCCTCCCCATCAATGTGAATTGTTGTCATCGAGCATGGGGCACTAGCAAGCTATATTGATTTTGGAAATTAAAATGGGAATGTTGAAGAACGTTTTCAAAGAATTATATGGGATTTTAGCCATCTGAATGGCTTTCTTTTTAGGGTCAGTGAGAGTATTCTTGCGAAAATGTAGCCCATTGCTTTAGAAATAGTTTCCTTAATGTCTTTCCTGTCGCCCCTGCTGGGTCTGTGCAGGAAATGTAAACCAACATACAATATGTGTGTTTATTTTCATGTCCCATTTTATGGGAAATTGGATGGGGTATTCCACTGAGGCTTCAGCTACAATCTGTTGACAATATAGGGGGAGCAGGGCAGGCTATTGCCGAGAGTTTGCAAGGGACGAAGGGGGTTCTGTAACCTTTGAGAGCTATGGGGAAGAGCCAGACCTGCCAGCGGGAGCTCCCATACTCAGGGGCGAGGAGGGAGGCCCTCAATCATGAAACCGGCTGGCGAGTTTCTGACCCATTAAATGACATCCTCACCAGCCAGCCCCGGTTTCCAGCATAGTAGGTCTGTTGTGCCACACCTCATCTTGCGGGATGTTATGTCTGATACTGTGTGGTCTTCCTGCCTCTGTTGGCCACAGGAAATTCACGATACCAAACACCCAATCCAGAGTCCATAAGGGGTCATTAACCAGGCAGGGGGTGGGGGAGAGGGAGCAGAGTTACCCGGAGGACCCCTGCAGGACCGGAGAGTCTATAGATTGACAAACCAGTCATATCCTGGCCATGTGCAGGTGGTGGTTAAACTGAACCTTTTCCTGGGATCCTACTGGAAAAGCAATTTTAAAAGTGTCTGGGTAGTGTGAGGCCTGAGCAGGGAGTGTGTGTCTGTGTGTTTCCTGGAGAATGTTTGAAATCTCAGAGTTACGTCCATCTGCAAGTCAGCGGTAGGTGTCAGTGGGAATGGAAGTTTTTCCTGCTGAAGAAGGGAGTTAGTATGCTTGCATTTTAAGCTCATAAACAGCTGCAGCCTGGACCATCACCGCAAGCACGTTTTGGCTGGAGGAGCTAGGGGCTGCTGTTGGCCAGGGCACTGTGGCAACTTCCAAGCTGTAGACTGAAATACTGTGTAAACTTCCAATTTGATGAGGACTTGGTTTTGTGTTTCTAAACAAGGAAATTGAGGAGTGTCAAATTAATTGTGTAGTCCTGGTCACTTTTTAATTCCAGTTGGCTATCCCAGCCTAGATTTGTGCAAATACCGATTCCAGGAAATAGTCGAAGTACTAGACTTGGTAAATAAATGTGTTTATTTTACAAATGGATTCAAGATGAAACACCCAGCACTTCTCCAGGGCATTTCTGTCCCTGCCTGTTCATTTTAGCAGCTTGACCAAACTAATTCCCTTCTCTTAGTGTAATATTTAAATGGACTTCTGGCATCTGATGCATTGCCTGCTGCTCCAATTCCCTGAGAAAGTCATTTAAATAGATTTTGACTATCTTGCATCTACTATGAAAGCCAATCAACTAAAAATCCTGGTCACTTCTCTCTAATTTTAGATGAGCCATGTGGAATTATTGGCTTTTGAGAAAATTCATCTTATCAGAGCTGAAAGTTTTGGATTTAATTTTTAACAATCTTTTTTTTCCCTTCTCTTTCCCAGAAAGAAAAATGAACAGAAAGACAAATCGGAAGAGGGTACCATGAGAAGTTAGCAAGCTGTCACTAGAGATAGCCCTACTAGAGGAAACTACACTTTAGCTTTTGGGGGGAAGATTCCCACCTTCCCTTCTCTCAACTCCCAGGCTGCTCTCTCCCCTACTCCATGCATGCCCAATATGAGAAGCTTGACAGGTGTCCTGCCATCCAGGAAGTTGTAATTCAGTTGAGAAGACAAGCTTTATCCATTCAGAGGGTGGCCTGTGTGATGTGGGGTTTCAACTGAGCACAGAATGAGGGGCAGAGAGGGGAGTGGGGAAAGAGATCGTTATGCTTTGACCAGGGACCAGGATGTGGGGGGTGTTAAGTTGACCTGAAGGAATAGTGAGGGGTGGGTGTGTGAAGAGGCAAGGATGAGATGCTGATAACAGCACAAAGAGGCAAGTGTAGGGGAACTGTAGCCACAAAAGTGAGTCGTGGGAGCAACAGGTAGAGTTGGAGGGCAGCTACTTGGCTGGTCTGACTGTAACCCCATAAAGAGAGGAGATCATGTTGGGGGAGTATGGAGCTAGGTGAGGGGTGTAGGGAGGCCCAGAGTGTCAGGCTAAGGAGTTTATGTTGTGGCCAGTGGGATGGGGTGGTGCTGAGATGAGGTGATAAAGATGACTGGGGCAGGGAGGCTCCCGTTCTCTGTTCTCTTGGGTCTTGGATGATGCTGATGTTAAGTCATGCCCTGGGTGACCAGAATGAGAGCAGCCAGAGATGGGTGGCCAAAGTCTTTCTCTGAGTCAAGGGGAGGTAGACTGGGTTTGGCCAGGAAGGTATCTTGGAAGATGAGGATTTTGCCAGGTGAAGGGGAGTGGTAGAAAAGTTGTAGTGTTTAGAATCAGGTTCTGCCACAGGAAGATGATTATTAGAGCGGTACTAGATCCCACCTTGGCCATCAAGATGCAGGAATAAAAATACATTGGTTACCATATTTGCTTCCTGTTCCCTTTCTTCCTGTTCAAAATGGTAATTGATGCTTTCATTTTTTTAAACAGATGTTCTTCATTTTTCAGCATGTTGTGGGGTTGCAGAGTATGTGTGGGTCAGCAGCTGGTGATAACATCTTTTGTTTTTTGATTTTCTGACTGTGAGTTGGAGTTAGAATTAGGATTTAGAAATGGGGAAGCCGTGGCTTGTGGGCCGGCATCCTGACATCTTACATTCCATCTCAGGTAGCAGCTGACCTTCTAAGTCAAACCTACTGGCAAATAGGCAGCATTTTTATATTATGTAAGTTATACCTACTTGTGGATTAAAAAAAAATACTGGAGGGCTTCCTTTTCTCCTAATTCCTCTCTCCAGAGAAAACCACCATTGGTAGTTTGGTCTATATCCTTTCAGTCTTTTTTTCCTTGGCAGATAATAAATAACAGTGATAACAATTTTATCGGGGGCTTTCTATGTGCCAGATGTTATTCTAAGTGCTTTACATAAATGAGCTCATTTAGTCCCTACGTCCATCCATCTGATGAGGCAGGTATTGTTATTTTCCTTACTTGACAGATAAGGAAACTGAGATACTGAGTAATTTGCTGGAGCTCACACAGGTAGTAGATATTGAAGCCAGAACTGGTATCCAAGTACTCGGAGTCCTGAATCTGTGCTCTTAATTATGACTTTATGCTGTCTTCATGAGTGTGTATGGTACATACACACATGATTACATATTGATATACACATGATTATGTATTCATATATACATGATTATATATCTGGTTCTTAAAAAATATAAAATTATATTATACATCTAGTTCTGTGGTTTTCTTTTTGGGGCAAACATTAATAATATGGACATTTTCCCATTTTAGTATATACAAATTCACTTCTTCTTTTAAAAATCTGCATAAAGTCACAGTGACGTACCATCATTTAGAAGAAAATGATCCTCCTATTGCTAGCCATTTGAGCTGTCTTCAGATTTTTGCCATTATAAACAATATTGCCATGTATATCCTAACAATAATAGCAATCACAGCAGCTACTGTTAATCTGGAATAGTTAACTTACTATAGGTGGGGTCCCATTCTAAACCCTTTCCATGCATGAACTTATTTAAGTGTGCGTCTTTGTATAAATGAACTAGCTGTTTTCACAGGCTAGATGTCTGGAAGTGGTGCTGGAAGGTTAGAGGTCAAATGCACTTAAAACTTGGAATGCAACTCTTCCTCCAAAAATGGGTTTCTATTGAGTGTCAACTCTAAATGCAACACTCTGTTGGGCATTCTTTGGAATGCACAGACCCATAGGATGGGCACCCTTCTGGAGGTTTACAAGGGTGGAGAGGCAAGTTGGAGCCAGTTGCCAGGTGATTAAATTCCACAGGGCAAGGCTGGTGGCGTATGCCAGGAGCACTATGGGTGTGCAGAGAACTGGGAGGTCTGCAAGGGGCAGACAGTATCGGGGGAACTTCAGAGAGGAAGTGGGGCTGAATGAGTCTTGGAGGGAAGAAAGGATTTGGAGGGAAGGGGATGGGAAGGCAACCCTTGGGAAGGACAAACCTCGAGGGAGGGAGGTGGTAGTTTAAAAGTGAGACAGTGTACTAGTGGGACAAGGATCCTGACTAACGCAAAGGGTGTGTGCTGAGAACTGGCTAGTCAGCCTGCCACCAAGAGAAGAGCAGAACAAGAGTAGAAATGGAAGTCTACCTGTAAGATGTCTAAAGCGTTTAAGGTTATGCAAAAGCTAATCTGTGGCTAAGCTCTGCTCTACGCTTCTGCCTTCATATAATAATCTTCAACCTAGAACAGATTTGAACTTAGAATTCTCAACTCTATGAACTATGGCACCGGAAGGTGGCAGATTATGTTTCCAGATCAGCGCAGATAAGAAGAGAATAGGGCTAGCGATCATCAGGTACATTTGCCCTAGTCACTTGGATGAGTTTTTCTATTTTGTCAAAGCTGAAGCACACTACTGCTGGCATAGCTGTTTTCAAGAGCAGGAACTCACAGCCCAGAGAAGGTGAGCGGGTGCCCTATTCACACAGAGCTTGGAACCTCTCTGTCTGACCTGAAGTTAAGACATTGAAATGAAGTCTTCCTCTTCCTCCTCCTTCCTTACCCCACCCCCAGCCAACAAAGAAAGAAGTGCAGGTGCTTGCTGACAACTTTCTGTTCTGCTATGAAACGTGGCTTCCCATGTTTTTGTTTCAGAAGCCCGATTGAAGTATGATTTCAAAGCTACAGTAAGAAAACGAGGGCGACGGTAAGAAACCCAGAACGTGGATGCAAATGACTGAGCCATTTTTAATTTGTTCAGTGTAATCAGGTAGGGGACATTCTATATTTAAATATGACCAACCACCTTGAACCGTGTATGGAAGTCACTATGTAAGAAAAGCTTGGTAACGCATTGCTGAAGTTGTAAAATGTGTACCTCCCCAAACGAGGATATTCAAAAGTTAAGTTTCTTACGGCGATGTTAACACATCCACATCACATTGCACATGCTGTACAATTCTGCATCATAAATAATGGATTTGCAAGCTTAACTACTACTCAGGAATACTACACGTGTGGAATGTGTCTGAGTTAATGTCACTGCGAGACCCTTAGCCGTTGTCAAGGTGGTTTCCTCAGCCTCAGCTGGGGCCAGGCAGGGGCAGGCCGAAGGCTGTGGCTGCCTGGGCCTGCAACTTTGCCGAATGAACAAAAACACCATTTTCGCCTCAAGGATCTTGAGCTCCACAAGCCACAACTCTCCGGCAAGCAGAAATCAAGCATTAAGATTTCCCCCTGATTATTATTGACAAGAGTGGTCTGGAAATTATAGGATCTCTCTAAAGTCGGCAGAGCCTCTGTGAGGTCTGGTGAAACAGCGGTGTTTGCTTTACAGCTGCTGTCTCTCCCTTTCTGGTCTTGCCTGCTCTTACCCCTCTCCGCACCAGAGCTGGTGTGAGAGTCGCTCTCACCTGGCTTCTCCTAGAGCGACAGGGAGTCCCTGGGGGGAGAGTTGGGTGGCAGGTGATACATGTCAACTGAGGTGTGAGTTGTACTTAAGTCCACAAGGTCCCTGGGATAAATGACACAGGTCCTAATATATCCACAGTTATGAAAAATAGACTTTGGGAGTGGCCAAGGAGAGAAAACGCAAGGAAACTGTGTGTATGTGTTGCTGTAATGACAGGAGGGAGGATGCAAGGTGGGACTTACTGTTCCTTCCCCACTGCACTCAGCCTGGCCCATGAGGCAGTGTGGAGGCCACCAAAATGGGGTTCAAGGCTGACTCAGTTACACGAGCCCCGTGACAACTCTTCCACCTGATACTCCTCTCCCCATGAAACTACCTAAAGTGTGGCATGGGGAACAGGGGCTGTCTGACAGAAAAAATGAGCATTTCAAGGATGGCGTGGTTGGCTTCACTTTCCTCCAATAGAAGGGCCTGAAATCAGTCAACTGGTGAGTTGTTATTATATATCTTGTGTATGTTCTCCTGGGCCTTGGACTGTGGAGGACACTCAAGAAGTAGACCGTCAGCCTCCTCTTGAAGACACCCAGCCTTTGGTCACATGACTACAGGCACATGTACATGCTAAGGAGCAGCCTGGATGCATCGTGGATGCCCCGTTCCTGGGTGGCACCTGAAGGAAATGCTGCTGCAAGCAGTTCAGAAGATGGAGACCTTACCAGGGGTGTTTGTAGACAGGGAAGGCTTCATGAAAGAGGCAGTCCTGAGCTGCTTTTCTATTTTTTCTAATTAATTAATTTTTGAGTCGGAGTCTCATTCCATCACCCAGGCTGGAGCGCAGTGGCACGCTCACGGCCACCCTAGTGTCAACCTGCTGGGCTCTGGCAATCCTTCCACCTCAGCTTTCCAAGTAGCCAGAACTACAGGTGCGAGCTACCATGCCTGGCTAATTTTTAAAATTCTATTGTAGATATGAGGTCTCACCATATTGCGCAGGCTGCTCTTGAACCCCAAAGTGCTGGGATTACAGGCTTGAGCCACCATGCCCACCCTGAGCTGCTTTTCAAAGGAGAGAGGATTTAGACCGGCAGAGAGAGATAGGGTTCACTCAGTAGAAGAAGTAAATTACACAAGCCCTGATGATCTCTATCCCTTTAGGAAATGAAGCTTGTAGCAATAGCTTGTTTGGTTTGAATTCAAACTCGACTCCCAATTCCAGCCTGAACGCTGGTCAACTGAAGACAAAGCTGTCACCTCATTCTCCCTGCCTGTTCTGCTCACGACAGTTGCAGGAAGTTTACACCCAACACTATACCCCCAGAGGCAGGCAACCAGTCTTTGCTTCTGGTGCAGAGAACTGAGTCAACCAAATGGGGTTCCTGGCTGCTTCCCCTGAGATATTTTCCCATCCTGTTCCAGATTGAAAGAAGAGCCTTGGCTTGGCACTTGCTTCACTGTGGACATGAGGACAAGGCCTCCAGAAGGAGGAAGGGAGCCCTGGCTGGCTTTTCTGAGATGTGTGGAGTGGCATGTCATTGAAGACAGTTTTCCCCTCAGGCAGCTGTGTGCCCTGAGTGAGTGACTTCCTCTCTCTGGACTCAGTTTCTGTAGACAGAGAGGAAGGGTGGGCCAGATGGCCTTGGAGGTCCCTTCCAGGTCAGATTTCTCCTGTCCCTAACGGCAGGTGGAGGCAGGTGGGGAGGGCAGTGGAGCAGAGAGGAATTGAGAGGAATTCCCCGGCAGAGGCTCTTGGGAACCACAAAGTTCCCCATTCTGGTGCCACCTGCTTAGAGGGTATGGGTGAGAACTGTGCTGACCTTGAAGACTGCATGGATGGGTAGACTGGCCTCCCCAGAGGTGTTCTTAGGCACCCTGGGGTCTGTATCCAGAGCATCATGGAGCCCTTACTTAGGCCTCTCTTGACTTACCAGGAAGGGCTGAGTCTTGCTTTGGGCAGACAGCTGCCTCTGAGTCCCAGGCCTGTGACCCCAGGGGAAGGGCCTGCTATCCCCAAGAGGCTCATGCACTGTCTTGCAACTGCAGCAAAGGCAGTGTCGTTGTGGCTGGGATCAGCAGGCCAATGGATACAGGTCCAGGGGAAGTGCAGTGGCCTCCCCGTGGGCTCCTTGGTGCAAATCCGCCTTCATCCCCAAAGCACACGATGTCCATATGACTTAGGCTGGAAGGGTTTGACTGAGGGCTGTCTGGTGGGTCCCTGGCAGTCACTTGGGCCATTTCCTTAAGTTATAGATGAGAGGAATGAGGCCTGGAGAGTATAGATGGCTTATTCAGGGTTGCACAGCCAGTTGGAGACACAGCTGCAGGAGCTTGAAGTCTTCCGATTCCCGATCCATCATTCCTAGGTCTTCCACCATGAGAGGCTGAGATAGCTGGAGCCCTGATGTACTACAGATTGAAATTTGTGCTGTTGCCCCAGGGCTCAGATTATTCTCTAAAAATATGTCTCAGGAAGTGAGAGTTTAGGGCCTTTCTTCACACATTGGAACTGTAGGGGGTGCACATGCTCTCAGCTCTAGGCAAGGCTAGGGAAAGTTGAGGAAGGGCAGCCAACCAAGAAGCACTTTTTAAAGCATCATTATGTACCTACGGCTGAGTTAGGTACAGTGGGGCATCGTTTTGATGGTGCTTTGAAGGGCCTGTCCCATACAGCAATTTCACCACAGCTGGTGAGGCAAATTTAATTCACAAATCAATAGCAGAAAACAACTTCTCTATGCAAGCTACTGTTTGTGTAATAAAATGTAAGAAAATATATATTTATATTTGCATGAAGAAAATCTGGAAGGATATAAAAAGCTAATAAAAGTGTTAACTAAACAGTTGTGTGATGAGGTGAGGGTGAGATTATATCCTTTGTACCTTCTAATTACAAAGTTACTTTGAACTATATGAATGTATTGTCATTACAAAACGCTAAATGTAAACAACACTGACAACTACATGCTGAATTAAGCGACTTATGGCCAAAGTTACTAAGAAAAAGCAGAGTTCAGAAGATCTCCTAGAGCCTTTCCAGGTTTCTGGAAGGTCAGAACTGGAAGGGACTCTTGGCGCCATTTTTTTTTTTTGACTTCTCACTCAATGCTGGCATGTCTTGTACAACCACCAAGACCTGGATATTCCAGTGTCCCTCCCTCAATAATTCCTAAATTCTATGACATGACAGTGCTAATCCGGGGTTACAAGGCACAGAGAGCTCAGTCCCTGCACAGTGGCCTTATGTTCTCCAAGTGCACCCTTGACTGAAATGCCAGGAGATCCCTGGAGTCCTAGGGAAAAGCAAGGTACGAAGGGGCTTGGACAGAGGAGAAAATTTGGAAAGCAGCGGAGTTAAGCCAGCATTTGGAATAGATCTCTAAGGAGGGTCACATTTTGACAGTCAGAGGGAGGACAGTCAGAGGTGGTGAAAACACAGCTAGAGACAGAGACAGTGGCATGTTCAGGGAGTTCTCAGGATGGGCAGATTAGGCTGGGTAGTGTGGAATAGTAGAATACATATCTGTGTGAGAATATGTTGTGGACTATACCGAATGCCAGCCTGAGATAGTTCTTTTTTTAATTCAGTAGGAAATGGAAAACCAATAAAGATTCAAGATCATGTGGCAGAATCATTCTTCTTGAAATTCTCCAGTGAGTGAGCTCTCTCTACTTCATCCAAGAAACCACAAGGAGAAACTTTTAGGAAGCAGTGGGAGTGGGATTTAGAAAGCATCTGGGTGGAGGGAAGAGCACGAGTCTAGTGTTGACGGGCAGCGGTGAAGGATTTTGAGCATGAGAGAGCCTATAGATGGTGTGCTTTGGGAAGTCAGCTCTGACTGTGCTATTTAGGATAGATGGGGGAAGGGAAACAGGAGACAGGTTAGGAGGCCTTCACAATTGTCCCAAGGTGAGACTCTGAAAGCCTGACATAGGTGGCAGTGTTGGGAATGGAAAGAGTCAGGCACACTGGAAAGACTTATTCCTCTCCCATCCTTCAGGTCCTCTTTTCTTGGATTTGCAAAAAAACACTTTTGACTAATTTTACCAGTCCTGAGGGAAAAGACAGTCCTTAGCTCAACTCTCCAAGATCTCTGTTTACCAGATATTTTCCTGGGTCATTTCTCCACTTCCTGTGCTGTTGGCAGGGAGTGGCCACTGTGGTCACCCCAGCCCTGCTGTTCTTTGGCAATTTGGATTGTGTTGATGGTGGGATAAACATTTCCATCTTTGGGAGTCCCCTGCCTGACTGGAGGGGAAAGTGCTCAAGGGTGGTGAAGACACTGATTCAGCTAGACTTAATCTTCCCATTTTGCATGTAAGGAAATGGAGGTCCAGAGAAATAAAGATCATGCACAAATCACACAGAGAAATGGAGACACAGGAACAGAGCTTAGCCTCTAAGTCCTGGACTAAAAAAATTTATCTATCTATCTATGTGTCTATCTGTCTAATCTTTCTTGTAGTTTTTGTTGAATACTACTCCTAATATTTACTAAGCACATACTATGTGTCCATGCACTGTTAAAGCCTTCTTTGATATTTAATCCTCTTGATGACCCCGAGTCAGGGCCTATCATTATCACTATTTCTTCAGGTGAGAAACTGAAGATCAGAGAGATTAAGTAATTTCCCCAAGGTCACATAAATAGGAAGTTGCAGTCAGAATTTGAATCTAGGTCTGTTGGACACTAAGTATCTGTTCCAGTATAAGGAACTCACTTAAAATTTATTGAAAATAACTATGACTTGCCTAATGAAGTTTTACTTTTAACATCTACTGTTTGAATAGATATACAAGGAAGAATGGAATTATTTTTTTGGAGGGCAGGCCTTTTGTAGTACAGACTTCCCTGCTAGCTAAGTGTTGTAGAAAACCATCAGCATCAGTGTATCAGCTGGTGTTGTTGTGAGGGGCTGACGTGTTTGTCTATTTCTTTTTTTTTTTGAGTTGGAGTCTCACTCTGTCACCCAGACTGGAGTGCAGTGGCCGCTCCCGGCCACCGCAGACTCCACCTGCTGGGCTCCGGTGATCCTTCCGCCTCAGCCTTCCAAGTAGCTGGAACTACAGGCGTGCACTGCCACGCCCAGCTAATTTTTTTGATTTATTGTAGAGATGAGGTCTCGCTTGCCCAGGCGGGTCTCGAACCTGCGGGCTCAGGCAATCCACTCACCTCTGCCTCCCAAAGGCTCGGGATTACAGGCTGAGCCACCGAGCCCGGCTTTGTCTATTTCATAATGGGTGATTTACAAGCACGCCTGCCCACACCGAGCTAAGCATTCAGCAGTTTTTGACCAAAAATGGCATGATCCCCGTGCCCTACCTTTCCTATTTACCTGATCTTGCCCAAGCGACTTTTTTATTTGTTTGTTTCCCCAATAGAATAAGTTCTTAAAGGGAAACATTTTGCCGATGTGGGAGAGGTGAAACAAAGAATGACAGAAGCACTGGCAGGCATCAAAATTGACGAGTTCTGACCGGGCTCGGTGGCTCAGCCTGTAAACCCAGCACTTTGGGAGGCCAAGGCAAGTGGATTGCCTGAGTCCGCAGGTTTGAGACCAGTCCAGACAACTTGACAAGACCTTGTCTCTACAATAAATTAAAAGTTAGCCGGGCGTGGTAACGTGCGCCTGTAGTTTCGGCTACTTGGAAGGCTGAGGTGGAAGGATTGCAGGAGCCCAGAAGATCGACGCTGGGGTGGCCGTGAGTGTGCCACTGCGTGCTCCAGCCTGGGCAATGGAATGAGACTCCAACTAAAAAAAAAAAAAAAAAATTGACGAGTTCAAAAACTGTTTTGATCAGTGGAAAAAGCATCTCAATAGATATATTGCATCAAATGGAGAGTACTTTGAGGGTAATTACAGTTTAAACACATAAGAATAAACACACAATTTTTAACAAATAAATTCTGGGTTTTTTGGGGCCCCTGCTTGTGTAACAAACTCAGTAATGCCTTTAAGTGAATTTTATTTTAGTAATCAGTATCTAAAACACTATGGAAAATAGACTTCTGGAAAACAATAGTACATATTTATGTAAGAGATGGTGGGAATGAGTTTTGGGTGGAGGAGGTAGTAGGTGAGGTGGGGAGGGTAGTGACTTGTACATACAGTAAAGGAGTCATCTCATTGGAGTGAATTTTCAAAGCTTTTCAGGTTTCTGATATAACCCGACTCACGGGCTTATGGGTGTGATACAAGTCACACATTTGACTGGCCCATTACTCCCCACTGTGTAACTCATGACCACAGCTTCCCACGTTTCCCGCTTACGCTGGAACATTTCTGGAACACACAGAGGAGCATCGTGTGTGAGCAACCTGTATCTGTTCTGCTGCTGGGCTCTGGATAGTGGTCATGTGTCTTGCTCTCCCCCGTGCTCTGCTCCATGCCCTGTGCTCACGTACACTGCTACAATGGAGGCTGGTGGTCTGTGGGAAAGCAGGGGAGGAAAGAACAGGGTAGGACTTAGTGGTCTTTGTTAGAAGCATCTGTTAGAGGGGTCCCACAGAAGGGCTGCTTGAGATCACTATGTTACAGAGCTCACAGAAACAGCTCTTTCTCATTTTTGGTTAAATATTATTTATATTCAATGAAATGAACATATCTTTGGTGTTTCATTCAGTGAAATTTGACAATTATATATGCTCTTGTGATCAAAAGAGATATAGAATATCCCAGAAATGTCTCCTATATCACTTTAGATATTTTTAGAGCCAATTCCCTTGTTCCCCAGAGGCAACCACTTTCTAATTTTTATCATCTTAGATTAGTTTTCTTTAATTTCATCAAAATGGAGTCAAATCGTATCTACGGTTTTGTGACTTCTTTCACTTAAAAGAATGTTTTCAAGATTCATCCAACCTGTTGCATGTATCAGTAGTTTATTCCCAGCACACACTGTTCAATCGCATCCTATCACATGGATGTGCCACAATTTGTTTTTCTATTCTACTGTATTTGGATAGTTGGGTAGTTTCCACTTGCTGACTATTATGAATAAAGCTGCTATTAACATTCTCTTATACTTTTTTTGTTGTTGTTTTTTTTTTTTTGGAAACATGCTTTTATTTCTCTTGTGTAAATATCTAGTAGTGAAGTTGCTGGGTCATAGAGTAGATGTCTACTTAACTTCATAAGAAACAGCCAAACAGTTTTCCAAATAGGTTGTACCATTTTATACTTGACCAAGCAATATATGAGCGTTTCACTTCTTCCACATTGTCTTCTAATATTTGGCATTGTCAGTTATTTTAATTTTAATCATGCTAGTAGGTGGGAAATTATAATTTAATTTGCACTCACCCCCCCTTTTTTTTTAGTGATGAGGTCTTGCTATGTTGCTTAGGCTGATCTTGAACTACTGGCCTCAGGTGATCCTCTTGCCTCAGCATCCAGAGTAGCTGCAGTTACAGGCAAGAGCCACCACATCTAGCTTAATTTGCACTTTCATGATGGTGTTGAGTACCTTTTCATAGTTCATAGTTAATTGGCCATTTATATATCTTATTTTGTGAGAAGTCTTTTTAAGTCATTTGCCTATTTTTTAATAGGATTGTTGGTTTTAAAATTTTTGATTTGTAGGTGTTCTTTATATATGGCAAATAAAAATCCTTTGCCAGATACTTGTATTGTAAATATTTTTTCCCAGTCTGTGGATTGCCAATTCAATTTCTTAATGGTGTTTTTTGATGTACAGAATTGTTTATTATTTTGATAATTCTTTAGTCACTGTCCCCAGTTTTTGGCTTAAAATAAGAACATTTATTTTGCTCATGAATTTTGGTAGAACTCAGTTGGTATAGCTTGTTTCTGTTCCCATTGGTGTCATCTGGGGTGGCTTAAAGGCTGAAGACTGAACTCATCTGAAGGCACACATCTGACACTTGATTCTGTCAGTTTAGACCTTAGATGGGGTGTTGGTAGGAATACCTACCAGGGCCTCTTTATGTGTCTGGGTTCTAAGAGTAAGAAGAGTCTGAGAGAGATAGATTGAGATTAAGGCTATTTTCCTTTTACGACCTGACTTCAGAAGTCACATAGCATCACCTGTGCTTTGCTCTGAGGGTTGGAGCAGTTACAATCTGTCCTTGGCTCAGGGAAGAGTTAATAAACTCCACTTGATGGGGAAGTGACAAAGTTCTGGAAGGGCACATGGGACTGGAAATATTGCTGTAGCCATTTTTAGGGAATATAATATGCTTCGGACTAACTCTAGTATATCAGTGAATTCTTTTGTAGTTAATGTTTTCTGCAGCCTATCTGAAAGATCTTTGGTTACCCCTAATTTGCAAAGATACTCTATGCTAACTTTGAGAAGTGATATGATTCTAATTTTTATATTTAGACCTGTGAGTCATTCTTCTTGAATTAATTGTTGTATAAGGAGTGAGGTAGGTATTGAAGTTTTCCTTCTTTTTTTTCTTTTCATGCAGATATCCTGCTGGTCCTGCACCATTTGTTAGAATGACTTTCCTTTTTAACAAAAGTTGAAAGCAATTGACCTTATATGTATGAGTTGATTTACAGATCCTCTACTTTTTTCTGTTGACCTATTTGTCTCTTCTTCTTCTTCTTCTCCTCCTCCTCCTCCTCCTCCTTCTCCTTCTTTTTTAATAGAGATAAGGTCTTGCTATGTTGTCCAGGCTGGCCTCCAATTCCTGTCCTCTAACCAATCCTCTAACCTTGGCCTCCCAACATGCTGGGATTACAGGCATGAACCACTGAGCCCACCCGATTTGTCTATCCTTATATCAATGACACACTATAACCTTATGGTAAGACTTGAAATAATGTAGTATAAGACCCTCAACTTTGTTATTCTTTTTCAAATTGTTTTTGATATTCTATGCCCATATAACTTGTAAACTCAGCTTGTAAACTTTTCAAAAAGACCTGCTGAAATTTTGATTAAATGTGCAGATCCATTTTGAGAGAATACATATGTGACAATATTTTGTTTTCCGATTCATGAACACGATATAGTTTTGCATTTATTTACCTCTTAATTCCTCTCTGTAAGTTTTTTTGTGCCCTGTACACTTTTCTTTTCTTGTTTTTCATTTCCTGTACACTTTTCAATAGATTTTTTTTCTAAATAGTTAGTGGTTTTTGGTGATATTGTAAGTGGCATTTAAAAATTATTTTCTATTTGTTTATTGGTACTACATAGAAATTAAACTATTTTTTTGTCTATTGACCTTGCTAAATTGATTCCATAGGATTTTCTACATATATGCAATTATATTATTTGCAAATAACAGTGGTTTTGCTTCTTTTCTAATGTTTGTGTGATTTATTTATTTATTCATGCCTTGCTGCATGGCTTCTAGTATAATACCGAAGAGAAAAGGTGAGAGTGGATATCCTTTTCTTGCATCTTATCACAGGGGAAAGGTTTAATGTTTTTCCATTAATTATGGTTTTAGCAGTAGGTTGTTTGTAGATTTTCTTGATCAGATTGGGAACTTCTTCTTTCTTCTAAGTTTAATAAGAGTTCCCTCCCCCCTCCTAATAAATATTGGAATTTGTCAACTGTTTTTTCAGTATTTAATAAGATGATTATATAATTTTTCTCCTTTAGTTACATTGAACAACTTTTAAACATTAAACTAATCTTGTATTACTGGTATACTCTACTTAGTAATAATAATAATGCATATCTAATATATATATTGATAAATTTGTTTTGCTAATAGTTAGGTAAAGATTTTTTGCATTTATGTTCATAAAGGATTTTTTTTTTCTTGAAATGTATTTGTCAGGTTCTGGTATCAGAGTTATATGAGTCTCATGTAACAACTAGGAAATGTTCCTTTGTGTAACTCTGAAAGTGCTTTTGTAAGACTGGTATGAATTCTTCCTTAAAAGTTTATATAATTCATTGGCAAAACCATCTGAGTCTGAAGATTTCTTTGTTGGTAGCTATTTTATTGTAAGTTTAATTGCTTAAAAGACATAAGACCATTTATATTTTCTATTTCTTCTTACTTCAGTTCTGATAAATTTTACTTCTCAAGGAATTATTCAATTTTATATGTGTTGATATTTTGGCATCCATTTGTTTATAACATCCTTTTATTATTCTTTTAATATCTTTAGAATTTGCAGTAATGCATTCTCTTTATCTCCTGTTTTTGGTAATTTTTGTTTCTTCCTCTTGACCAGTTTTACTAAGAAATTTATCAGCTTTATTAATTTTTTCAAATATCTAGCTTTTTACTTTTTTGATTTGCCCATTTTCTGATTTATTTACTTTTGCTGTTAATTTTTATTATTTGCTGTCATCTACTAAATGCTGGTTTGAATTTGCTCTTTTTTTTTCTTGCTTCTTATGATGGAAATTTTGATCTTTGATTTAGTTCTTTTTTCTGATATGGACATTTAAAGCCCCAAATTTTCCTCTAAGCTCAGCTTTATCTGTATCCTACAAATGTTGTTATGTTGTGCTTTTAAGTTTTTTAGTTGGAGACATCTTCTAACTTCCCTTGTGATTTCTTCTTTGACTTGTGCATTATATAAAAGCGGGTATTTAAATATTGAAGTATTTCAAGATTGTCTAGATATCTAATTGTCATTGATATATAATTTAGTTCTATTGTGATCAGAGAATATTATTTTGATATTTTTATATGATTTTAAGTCATTGATCTTTTTTCAGAATTGTTTTATGACTCAGCATGTAATTGCTCTTGGTAAATGTTTTAGGTGCAATTGAACTTAATGAGAATTTGCAGGTTTTGGATGTAGTGTTTTATCAATGTAAATTATCTCAAATTGGTTAAAAGTGGTGTTCAACCCTTTTATAACCTTACTGATTTTTTGGGCCTATTTGTTATATCAATTGCTGAGAGAGAGGTGTTAAAATATCCAACTATAAATGTGAATTTCTCTATTTTTCTCTGTCTGCCAATTTTGGCCTTGTGAATTTTGAAATCCTGTTATGAGTGTATACACATTTAGGATTGTTAGGTGTTCCTGATGAATTGATCTTTTCAAAATGATGAAATACCTTATCTGGTAATACTTTTTGTCTTAAAGCCCACTTTGTCTGATTTTAATATAGCCTATGCTTACTGTTTGCATGGAATATCTTAATCTAACCTTTTCCTTTCAATCTATCTGTCTTTATTCTTAACGTATATTATTTTAAATAACTTATAGGTAAGCCTTACTTTTTAATGGGCTCTCTCAATTTCTGGCTTACAGTTGGTGTGTTTAATCTATTTATATTTGATGTAATTATACATGTGGTTAGTTTTAAGTTTACTGTTTTGTTATTTATTGTATCTGTTCATTGTACCTTGTTTTCTTTTTTCCTGTTTTCTCTTGGAGTGAATCAAATTTTTTTTTTTATTATTCTGTTTTGTCTTCTTTATTGACTTTTAAACTATACTTTTATTTTTTATATTTATTTATCTATTTATTTGAGTTGGAATCTCACTCTGTCACCCAGGCTGGAGGGCAATAACACACTCCCAGCCACTGCAGCTTCAACCTGCTGGACTTAGGCGATCCTTCTGCCCCAGCCTTCCAAGTAACTGGAACTACAAGCATGAGCCACCATGCCCAGCAAATTTTTTGATTTATTGTAGAGATCAGGTCTCGCCAAGTTGCCCAGGTTGGTCTCGAATCTTCAGGCTCAGGCAAACCCTAACTTCGGCCTCCCAAAGTGCTGGGATTATAGGCATGAGCCACCATGCCCGGCAAAGCTATACTTTTAATGTTATTTTTATGGTGTTTGCTTTTTAGAAATTAAACTATATATTTTAAATAATCACAGTTTACCTTCAAATTCATTCGTACCATTTGTGAACAATTTAAGAAACAGTAATATAATTCCATTTATCTGCCTCTTGTCCATTGCACCATTGTTTTAACATATTTTACTTCTATTTATGCTATAAACTTCATACTATATTATTATTATCTTTGTTTTTAACAGCCAGCAGTTTTTTGCACAAGTTAGAAATACACATATGTGTATATGTGTGTGACATGTCTAGGTGTGGTTTTTCTTGTACTTATCTACTTGGGTTCACTGAGCTTCTTGGATTTATAGGTTGATTTTGAAAAGTACCTGACTATTATCTCTCTCTCTTTCTCTCTCTTTTTTGACTCTGGTTCTCACTCTGTTGCCCAGTCTGGAGTGCAGTGGCATGATCATGGCTCACCACAGCCTCCACCTTCTGGGTTCAGGTACTCCTTCCACCTCAGCCTCCCGAGTTGCTGGGTCTAGAGGCATATGCCACCATACCTGACTAATTTTTTAAATTTTTTATAGAGACAAGGTCTTGCTATGTTGCCCAGGCTGGTCTCAAACTCCTGGTCTCAAGCGATCTTTCTGCCTTGGCCATCCAAAGTACTGGGATTATAGGTGTGAGCCACTGCACCTGGCCTATTATCTCTTACAAAATAATAATAATATACATTTTCCCTGTTAATGCTCTATTTTCTTTCTTAGATTCCTTTTGTCACTAGCTTCAAACAATTTGAGGGAAGGGATCAAGGTTTTCCCTTCAGCAGAGTTTGAAATCTGAATACTTGTGAGATTCCAGAAAATTCTCTGTTTTACAGTCTGGCTGCCATCTTCCTCTGACCCCTCTTACTTGGTTATTCTCTTTGCTCTCTCAGTTTTGTCCCAGTTTTCTGCATCTTGAAAGTTCTCTCTCCACCTGGTGGTCCTGCCTGCATCTTTCGGAGGATGGCTGCTGTGTACTTGGTAGAGGCCGAGGGTGCCTTAGAGGGAATTCTCTGTGATCTCCCGCTCCACTCTCACTTTAGCTTTGCACTTGAGGAAGACCCTGGGCACCTTAGGGTCATCTGCCCACCTCCTGCCCTCAGTACACTGTCCCTGTGCACTTGATAAGAACAATCAGAGTAGTTGGCACAGACGCACATTCTGCCCAGGACTCCTTAGGATCCTATCTGTCATGCCAACCCACTCACCACCAAAAGTTTGGTAGGTTTCTTCTTTTTTCTTGAGTTGGAGTCTCACTTGTTGCCCAGGTTGGAGTACAGTGGTACGCTCATGGCCATAGCAGCCTTGACCTTCTGGGCTCAGGCAATCCTTTCACCTCAGCCTTCCAAGTAACTGGAGCTACAGGTGTGCACCACCACATTTGGCTAATTTTTTGATTTACTGTAGAGATGAGGTCTTGCCAAGATGCCCAGGCAGGTCTTGAACCCTGGGCTCAGGCAATCCTCTTGCTTCTACCTCCCAAAGTGCTGGGATTATAGGCGTGAGCCACCATGCTCAACCTGGTGGGTTTCTTCTTACCCCCATTCATGACAGAGTCATCTTTCCTTGCTCATTCCCAGTGATGACAACATGATGGCTCTCTTCTTGTTAGGAAGAAATCATCACTTTCTGAAGCTTAGTCATTTTGCTTCTTTGCATCCTTGGCTCTCTGATTGTTAGGGTGATTGTGATATTGTAGGTTTGTTCTCATTGTTAGGGTGGGAACAACAGTCTCTTGTAATTGTGGGTATTCTAAATGGAAGTAGAGCTTAGTTCTTTCTGTTTTTATTTACTTTCTGTCTCAAGTACCTAGATGCTTATCCATGCAGCTGGGATAGGTATAAACCTGAGTGACTCCAGGTCAAAACCCCTATTCCCTTTCTGTACTAAAGGCTTTCTATTGGGTGAAGTTCACAACTTCTGGCTCCTTCTCTCATGAAGAGATGCCTCCAAGAAGCTATTCAGAACAGTTAAACACATTTCTGTTGGGCTCAGGATATTTAAATCTTCCTATTCATGGCAAACTCCTCACCTCTCAGCTACCTAATACATCTCTTGTTACAGTGAGAATGCCCTGGGGAGAGGGGCAACTCCTTAAAAACACTTTCAAGTTGGTGACATCAAGTCCTACAGCAAAGGAAGAGGTCTCAGGGTGGGAGTGGCATGGGAAATGCCTACCTACTGACATTTCCTTAGCATGTACTTTGAGCCACGCTGTTCACAGTTAATTTTTGTGGTAACCCCTTGAGATAGATATTCTCATTTAACACACAAGGAAGCTGAGACTATGAGAGGGGATACAACTCGCTAGAGGGTAAGCACAGAGCTGGGATTTGAACTCACATCTAACTCATTCTTAATCCTCAGGGTTTTTTTTTTTTTAACTGACCCGGAGAAAGCCACAGCAGAAGATGAAGTGAGCAGACCACTCCCTAGTCTGGCCTGGGGTTGGCCCTGAGGTGTCAGCCGTGGGGTCACAGCCAGCGATGGAAGCTCTAGATTCTAAGATCAGTGCTCTTCCCAGCAGGGCTCCACTTCACAATCAAACCATGTATTCATTGGGAACCTTGAGCTGTTCATTTAATTTCTTGCTGAACATCAGTTTTCTGAAAATTTGCATTGCCCTGAATCCTTCGGAAACACTCCTGTGGAAAATTGAGAGCAGTTTTTCCACAGGCCTTTCTCCCAGTAACTGGGTTTATAGAAAGAATGGAAAAGAGCAGCCCCCACGTCTACCCTCGCCCTGCCCATCCCAGTCTGTGCAAGCCTCCTCTCCACGCCAGAGGCCAACTCACACTTGGCCTCTTCTCCCTGGCACAGAAGCGCATGCAGGAAAAGCCAAAGTGTAATTAGTTAATAGCAGAGCTCCTCCATTAATGGAAAGGGCATTTCAAACTTACTTATGCAAACTGATACTGTGGGATTTGTCAAAAACCATCAATAGGATGCAACAGAGAGGACTCACAGGTCACTTGTCAAGTGGGGACATAGCTTGTCTCGTTTTAGCTTTGAGACCCAGAGTGGCTCTCTGGATCACTGGCTATCTGGGACGTAAGGACACTGGGGGAGGAAGATGAGAACCCTTCTTCTGAGCATCTTCCCCCTAATAACAGGTCCGTGTCAGGACTGCTACATACAGGCATTATCTCAACTGTTCCTCACCACAACCTGAGAGGTAGTACGGTCCCCATTTTATAGTTGAGGAAACTGAGACTTACAGAGGAAAGTAACTTGAATAAAGTCAGACAACTAGTCAGTGGTGAGCCTGGGATATGAACCCAAGACTGCCTGAATTCTATGCCTAGGTGATAAACCACTTTGCCTGGTACCTTTCTACTCAGCAATTAGAATACTCTAAAACCTGAGTTGCTAATAGAAGGATGACATTGGATCCTTTGAAGTTTCTTTTGTTCTCTTCAGTTCCTGGGCTCATGGTCACACTGCATTTCCCAGACCCCCTTGCAGTTGGGAGTAGCCATATGACTAAGAGGTGGGTGGCTAATATCATGTGAGTACAAGTGTTCTCCCCTCTCACTCCTAAAAATGATCCTCATGGTCATTCCATGGCTGGAATGGGAGTGACTTCCAGGGCAACCTTAAGAGCCATGTGTCAAAGATGATTGACCCATAAATTAGAAAGAGCCTGGGTCCCTGACTCACCATTTGGAGGAGAATATTCCTACCAAGCACACCTGTATCAGACTTTTTTGGAGGGTTAACACAAATATGATATGAAGGTTTATCATGTGTAGCAACTAGTGTTATTTTAAGCAATGTAAGTGTCACTCATCAGGAAGGGTTGGAAGGCCACTGTGGAACTGAGGGCAAGAGACTTATACTCCCTCTGATTAACCTGTCTTGGTGGGAGAACTTGTATAGATTCAGGTTTGGGTGTAAGGCTTCACCATGGATAAGCCGGGGGACTTTGGACAATTTAATTTTTGAAAATTGGAATGATATGCACATCATTCTGTACAAATTTAATTCATTCAACAAATTCTATTGAGCTCGTACTCCATGCCAGTGACTGTTCTAGGTGCTGGGTCAAAGAGCAGTGAGCAAAGACAGAATCCCTACCTGTTTTGAACTTACATTTTGGTGGTGGTAGCAGTGGGTCTGGACAGTACATTAATAACTAAGCTGGCTGCATGATGATCAGTGACATGGGGAACTAGTGAGACAGAATTCCCGGAGAGAAATGAGAATGCTAGGAGGAAGAGGCGGAGGGCAGGTTGTCAGAGGAGTCTCTAGCTGAAGACATTTGAGCAGAGTCCTGAGGTAGGGGAGTGGGCTGTGCGGGTGTCTAGGGAAAGGGTGCCTCAGGCATAGGGACTGGACAGTGCAAAGGCCTGAAGCCAGAGAGCGCTTGGTGTTTTGGAGGCACAGGGAAGCAGCCAGCGTAGCTTGAGTGGCAAGGGCCAGGGCGAGTGTGATAAGCTTGAAAAAGCATCCAGTGCACTCCCTTCATGTGTGTGGGCATGCCGTACATGCTAGAGTCCTTCCGTCCCAGATGATGGCTTTGTAGTCCCCCAGGGAAATCCTCAATGCTAAGAACAAATATGTGAAAATGGAAGCAAATCAAACACAGATTTCCTTTATTGACTAGCTGATGTCAGAAATTTCCCTAGGAGGCATTGTCTTTTTGCTCCAAGGCTCTGATTCCTGCATCACACACATGCATCTGGCAAAGAATAACATTCCAAGCCATTTCAGTCATTAAACCTTAAAGGGGTTGATTGCAAATTTGGCTGAGGCTAGCGGGAAAGAAGGACTTAAGAGACCTGGGTGTTTGGAGAGAGGTGAAGTGGAGATTGAGTGAGGGTCAAAGGGAAGGAGGGCAAAGGGGGAATGTAGAGGCTGAAGCTGGTCTTGATGTCACATTTTGAAGCTCTTCTGTGTTGTAGCTTGAAGTAGGTGTCAAAGGAACTTACATCTGCAGACACCACTGATTCTAAGAAAGGACTGCCTCAGAACTCACAAGCTTGCTTTGCGTTGAATGAATGAGTTCTCTATGTCTGCAGAAAGGGATGACCCTTGCTCCCCCCACCAACACTGTTAAAGACCAGGAGAGGAGGAAGTGTCCATAGGGCACAGACAAATGTCAAAGATTCCCATGCTTTTAGGCCACTGGCCCTTCAGCTCCCGAAGGGCTCCTGGCAACAGGAAAAACTCTTTCAAGAAGCAAATGGATTTATTAAATATTTGGGATCATTGGGAGTTGAGGGGAGTGGGGAAGAAGTTCAAGATTAAGTTTCCAGGAAAAGTACCCCAACCACACTGTAGAATTGGTCTGAAGATAAAATCATGGCAGCGACTAAAAACTCAAGGTAGGAATGCACTGTCTCTCCCTCCTGCACAACTGCTTCCTGAGACCTGATGCTCCTCTATCATTGAAAGGGTTTCCCTTGGTAGAGCCTGGTCCCTTATGTTGCTTGCTTCCTCATTTATGATTATTATTTTTTGATTTGGGGTCTCATTCTGTCACCCAGGCTGGAGTGCAGTGACGTGAACGCAGCTCAAGGCAGACTCAGGTGATCCTTCCACCTCAGCCTCCCAAAGTAGCTGGGACTACAGGTGTGCATCATCATGTCTGGCTAATTTTTCAATTTTTTTCTTGTAGAGATGAGGTCTTGCCATGTTGCCCAGGCTGGTCTTGAACTCCTGGGCTTGAACAATCCTCCTGGCTCAGCCTCCCAAAGTGCTAGGATTATAGGTGTGAACCACCACACCTGGCCTATTTCCTCCTTTCTAAAACAAAATCTTACGTGAATGTGTATACAAGAGGAGCTGGGTCACAGCCCTGCATTCTAACTGCAAGAGAGGCTGGGAATTTGAGTTGCGACTACACTGGGGACACAGGACTGATCTCATGGGAATTTCCTCCAGTGTGGAAAGAACTGGCAAAGATGGAGCCCATGTCCCTCACAGGGCCTTATGAAAATTCAAAATAAATCTTACTTAGAACAAAAGGCCCAAGTTAACCTATTGTGACTCTGGAAAGGAGGATGCCTGGATGGTAGCCTTTGTCATGATCACCAGCAATGGCAACATCAACTGGGGTGTGGCACAGGTTGTGTTGAGTGTGGGGTGCAGCCCTCCAAAATTGGAAGGAGCCCAAGGCACGCTTATGTCTGCTTGGTCTTTCTGCCAGTACCCCACCCTGTAAGGAGAACAGGGCCTTCATGGGAAATGGTGGAGAAGCAAAGCAAAGAAAAAAAACCAACTCTCAGTTTGGTTTGTGTGGGGATTTAATTACTGAGTTATCCTGATGCTTATGTATGCTCACAGCTTAGAAAAGTGAAGAATTCTTTCTGAGACAGTTCTGGGAAACAGAAGCCCATAAGTGCTGAGAGGAACCAAGAAGGAATGTTTTCTGTTTATCCTGAACTGGACACCAAACAGATGTGTCCTCTGTCTCTGCTCACTTAGAAGGCCTCCTCCTGTTCTGGATTAATAAATGTCAGGTTTGAAGGAGATGACATCCATTTTCATTTCTGATCTGACCCAATGCCATTTAGAAATTATGAATAAATTTTAATATTTTGGAACCCCTGTCTTTAACCACTCGGCACAAGTCAGAATTCCAAGATAACTCAGTAGTAAACTCCCCACACAACTCAGATGCAGATGACTGGTGTTCTGCAGATCACTTTCCCATGGAGGGCAAGGTTCTCTTGACAGAGTTGGGCATGGTCAGAAAGGTAAACTTTCTCTTTCTCAAAACAAGCTTCCCAGCTGGGCACAATGGCTCATGCCTGCAATCTTAGCACTTTGGGAGGCTGATGCAGGAGGATCTCTTGAGGCTAGGAATTTAAGATTAACCTGAGCAACATAGTGAGACCTTGTCTCTGCAAAAAAAATAAATAAATAAATAAATAAAAATAATTAGGTGGCCTATGCCTGTAATCCCAGCACTTTGAGTGGGCAAAGCTGGAGAATTCCCTTGGACCCAGGAATTCAAGTTCAGTCTGGGCAACGAAGCAAGATCCCATTTCTACAAAAAAATTAAAAAAAAAATCAATCAGGTGTGGTGGTATGTGCCTGTGGACCCAGTTATTTGAGAGGCTGAGGCAGGAGATTGCTTAAACTCAGGAGGTTGAGGCTGCAGTGAGCCATCATTGTACTGTAATTCCAGCCTAGATGACAGAGCAAAGCTGTCTTTTTAAGAATCAAACAACGACAAAAAACCCATAAGCTTCTAGTGCTCACATCACCACACTTTGTCCTCTTGCTGGTCCTCCTGCCTGGCTTGCCATCCTTCAAGTCAGGCCAAGAGATCATCCTTCTCCATGATCTCTTCTCCTCGTTACATATACCTTACTGGCAGCTCCAGCCTATTTTGTGAGATGAGATGCAGAACAGAGTTGCTTGGGAGTCCTGGAAGGCATTTAGGGTCTGGCTTCTGGGCTGTGGGACCCCTGCAAAGCCCGATTCCTTGAAGACATCACTTGGACTGACTTGGTCTCTGAGCTTGTCTTGTTTTTAATTTCCCTGCTAAGTTTCTGTTCTCCAGCAACATATAACCCCCTTTTTCTACTTCAATAACCTCAGTGGTAGTTCTCACCATGTTAAACAACGGTCTGATTTGGCATGGAAAAAAGCAGTCAATTGTTTCCTTTAAATCTTAATGTTTTAGGCCCTGGGAACATTTGAAGTAACTATTTAATGAGAAGACTTCTGGCGAAGCATAGGTAAGAGCTTAAAGGCTCTAATTGCTCCCCAGAGAAAGCTGTCAGGGTTAAGTAACCTCATTCAGGTTGTGTATGAAGAGCAGGAAGAGCAAAACAAGGCAGAAGGGAGGAACGGAGCTGAGGGGGCAGATGCCGCAGAGACTTCTTGGACCTGGAAGTATTTCTGGGGTCGTGCATTGTGCTGTCTACAGCGGGTACCTGCTGGCTGACCGCTGTGTCCCCAAATGGTCAAACAAATGACTTACTTTTTCCTGGGCTTAGTTGCCTTCTAATTTGGAGCCCAAATTATAGTTCTTTCTTCTCCTCTTTCATTTAAATACAAAGCAAAACAAAACAAAATCTGAAGCTTGATTTTCCCTTCTAACCCCCACTTGAACTTTTTATTTGTGTGGCATTCATTTGTTTATCCACTATACAAACATTTATCAAATGCTCCTGGTGAATTCAGGCACAGTCCTAGGCACCAGGAATATGCCCTATTTTTTATGCCTTGTCGGTTTAGGGGCATAAAATGAATTTCCGAGCAAGGGTCCAGAGAACAGAGGCACACCACATCTGCTGGCAGGGGGCGCCTTCTAAGCCAATGTCCCCTGCCCCCAAGTTTATGGTGGAAGCAGGGAGTTCTGCCATCTGATAATAATGTTTGCTGTGTGCCCATGGCACGTGGAGAGTGAGGCACTTTGGAAACTGGGCTCAAAACGACTTCCTATTTAATTGAAACAAAAAGCCCTTTGTGGGGTCTTTCCCCCCTCCAGCCCACAGAGGTGGTCTGTTCACTGGACAGCAACCCCGCAGCCCCCAAGCTGCCCCAGGTGAAATGCTGCCCAGTTGCCGATGGCTGTGTTGCTGTGACCATTACATGGGGCCTAAGTGGGTTTGGAAGCCATACCCTTGGAATTAAGTAAGAAAAATGGTGGCGAGAGCAGGGCACGCTGCAGCCCAGACAATTCAGTCTTCTCTTGATGTGACTGAGACCTAAATTGGGAAGTATTTGGCTGATGGCGAGGGCAGATAAACGTTACAGATTTGATGTAATCCCAGACCTCAGACTTGAAATGGGGCTTGACCCTTCCCTTCGAGCACTTTTATGCAACACCACTGGACATGTAGTAACAAGAAAGGAAACAGAGGAAGGATATCGGTGTGGTCGTGTGTTGAATCTGGGAGGGGAGATGACAGTGGGAGCAAGGCAAGAGATGTGCATTGAGTCAGGGGCTGAAATAACAAAAGGTAATTCTATCAAGTTAGGGCTAGTGGGAGGATGATATTCCACGATGGAATTTGGTGGTGGTGAGGGAGGGGAATGAGTGCTGGAATGTCAACTAGCTGTTCAGAAATCCTTTATAACCACATGGCCTGAAATTCAATTTGTAGTAATTGCAAATTGCACTCATGTGTTCTCATAAGCCCGAGTCCTGGGGAGGAAAGAGCAGCTATTATTCTGTCTGCATTTCACATGGGGAAACTGAGGCACAAAGAGTTTATATGACTTGCTCATGATTGTACAACCGATGGCTAAATTTTGCAGATGGTAGTGTTTTTATCCTGTCCTATAATGACAATACATTGAATTTGTCAAGTACATCTGCATTTGATCTCTCATTGGATCAGTCCAACAATCCTGCAGGAGGTGCAATTGGTGAGAAAACTGAGAACCAGAGAAAGAGTGAGAATGGACCAGAACTCCCATTTCTTGAGCATTTCTGAGTACTTCGTGCTTTATGTATACTGTCTCAGAAGATATAATTTTTTTTAAGAGACCAAAAAAAAAAAATCAACTCTATTTAGAAGAAGTTACAGGGGCTTAGTGTTACAGTAGTGCGAGAAAAGGAATGTTTTGAACAATAGGGAGTGATCTGCAATGTTAAAAACAGCAGCGGATTCAACAAAAATTAAGATTGAAAATGTCTGTTGCATTAAAGAATAGAAAATACAGGCTTTTTTTTTTTTTTTTAGTTGGAGTCTCACTCTGTCGCCCAGACTGGAGTGCAGCCGCCTCAGCCTTCCAAGTAGCTGGAACTACAGGCGTGGACTACCACACCTGACTAGTTTTTTGAATTATTGTAGAGACGAGGTCTCACCAAGTTGCGGGTCTTGAACCCGTGGGCTCAGGCAATCCACTCACCTCAGTTTCCCAAAGCACGGGATTACAGGCTGAGCCACTGAGCCTGGCTGAAATACAGCTTTTAAGGGTTGGTGTCATTTATACCTCCTTTGGAGATGGAGAGGCTGAATTGTAGGGAGGGTAAGAAATAAGCCTGAGGCCACCCAACCAGTGAATAGTAGACTTGAGCTGCAGCCCCAGGCATACGATCCCAAAGCCTAGGCTGTTCCATGAACACAGACCCCTGCCCACTGCCTGTAGACATTCAGGGCAGAGTTAGCGTCAGAACTCCGTTTCTCCACTCCTAACGTTTCTGCCAGACCAAGCCGCTTACACAATAACAGCTCCGCAGTCAATAGCAGAAGTATGGGAGCTGCAAGGCCTGAGTTTGGATCTGGACTCTTCTATACACTGGTGGATGGTCTAGGGTAGTTACTTAGCACAGTGGTCCAGTTGCCAACTCTGTAAACTAGAAATGAAAATTTCTCCCGGAAGGTTTGTATTGAGAGTTAATGGGTGTAAACTGCTCAACATAGCTCTCCAGGTGTGGTGGTGAGTGCTCAAATGGTGGCAGGTATTGGGTGGGACAGCTGGGCCTTGTTTCCTGACTTGGTACTTTCGTGCTCTCCTGTCTTGGTCCTTCTCATTTCCACAGATAGGTACACATCTCTGAAGCTTTCTTGTGCCCTCTCTCCTAGATCTCTCTTCTCTTTTCTTGGTATCTCTTCCCTTGAGTTCTCACCATAGGTGTGGAAGATCCTGCCTTTTTTTTTTCTTTCTATCATATATGCCACAGTTAGTGTGGTAAGGCGCAGAATAGAGCCACAGCTACCCTTCTCCACGAATTCTTCCTTGGCTACTGAATTAGTCAGGGATCTTCAGAGAAACAGAACAAATGGTTGGGAACTCTCATGTGGGATGCTGTAGCCTTCTGGCAGAAGTCTTTTTCCTCAGGGGGACCTCAGTTTAGCTCTTAAGGCCTTTCAACTGACTGGAAGAGGCCTACCCAAATTATTGAAGAACATCTCCTTTCCTTAAAGTTAACTGATTAAGACTGGGCGTGGTAGCTCACGCCTATAATCCCAGCATTTTGGGAGGCTGAGTTGAGAGGATTGCCTGAACCCAAAGGTTTGAGATCAGCCTGGGCAAGTTGGCGAGACCTCATCCCTACAATAAATCAAAAAACTAGCCGGCGTAGTTGCGCATGCCTGTAGTTCCAACTACTTGAAAGGCTGAGGTGGAAGGATCACCTGAGCCCAGCAGGTCAAGGCTGTGGTGGCCGTGAGCGTGCCACTGCACTCCAACCTGGGCAACAAAGTGAGACTCCGACTAAAAAAAAAAAAAAAAAAAATAAATAAATAAATAAAAAACAAATAAAATAAATAAATAAAGTTAACTGATTATAGAGGCTAACCACATCTTCAGGATACCTCCCAGCAACACCCATGTTAGCTTTTGGTTGGATAATTGGGTCGGATAGCTCAGTCATGTAGGCCCGTAAACCTCACCATCCCAGCTTCCATTTTGCCCTTGGACCAAGTTTCCTGTGGAGCCTCTGCCTTCTTCCTTCATCTGACATACTGGTTCCTTTCCCTCTGTCCACTCTTTAAAGGTTGGTGGGCTTCAAGGTTCCATCACTGACACTTTGTTCATTTTAGATGCTCCTCTGGGCAGTCCTATCTTCCTGCAGCAGCTGAACTTTGCCCCATGTGCCAGAAATTGCCTGGTTCACATTTCCAGAAGCCTGTTTCTCACCACCACTGAACACCTCCATGAGATGCCTCCACCCTCTCAGCTTCCACTTTATTCCTGTCCACTCTCCTGAATTCCACTCTCCCATTCACCTGCTCACCCCAATCCCGACTCTCGTCACTTTTGACTCTTCCCTTTCCCTCTCTCTTCACATTCAATTGGTGATCAAGTCCTGCTGACTTCTGCCTGTGAAATATCTCATTCACCTAGTCAAGAAAATATTTATTGACCATCTACACATGGCACTGTGGTAGGCTCTAGACGGTGTTTCTCAACCCTGGTGCTGTGGACACTTGAAGTGAGATCATTCTTTGTTGTGGGGGACATCTTGTGCATTGAATGATGTTTGGCAGCATCCTTGTACTAGTTTGCTAGGGCTGCCATCGATAGTCACAGACTGGATGGCATAAACCATGGAAATTTATTTTCTCACAGTTCTGAACGTTGTAAGTTCAGGATCAAGGTGCCAGCAGGGTTGGTTTCTCTGGAGGCCTCTCTCCTTGGCTTGTGGACAGCAGTCTTTTTGCTGTGTCCTCACATGGCCTTTCCTCTGTGTGAGCACATCCTTGTCTGTCTTCTTTCTTTGAGTACTCCAGTCTTATTGGATTAAGGCACCACACTAAAGGCCACATTTTAACTTAATCACCTCTTTAAAGTCCTTATCTCCAAATTTTTATGGTTACAACCTAAGGTACTAGGGATTGAGATTTCAACATATGAATTTCAGGAGAAACATAATTCAGCCCATAAAACTGGTCTCTACCCACTAAATGCCATGACATCCCCTACTCCAAGTGGCGATGACAACTAAAAATGTCTCCAGATATTGCCAAATGTCCCCTGGGACATGCTTTATACAGCAGAAGTTTTTTTAATAGTGAGTGCACATTATGAGATGAGAATTACTTGGAGAAATTAAAGCAGCTCCCCACCCCAAATACCTACAAAGATTCTGGTTTAATTTGTTTTCAGGTGGGGCCCAGTCAGGGATATTTGGTAAAAGTATTCCAGATCATTCTAACTTGCAGTCTGGAATGAGAACCTTCTAGGAGTTTTGGTATGAACAAGACAGACATTAAATAACAAATTTCATGATTAAAAATTTAAAACACAATTAAGGTTATATTATGCATATTCTTTTGTAAAAGTTTCTTTAACAACGTATCCTGAACATTTTCTTGTGCTATAATAACAATTTTCATGAATAAATAGTTGAATATGCTGTAAGTCATTCAATCAAAGTCCTATTATATCTTTTAAAGGGTTTAAACTCTTTTCTATTGAAGTAATACTGTGAAGAATATTCTTGTATGCATATCTTTGTAAGCAGCTTTGATCATTTTCTTGTGGTAAAATTTGAGAGGTAGAAAACCTGGGTCAAAAGATGTATATTTGTGTGCCTTGATACATATTATCAAATTGCTCTTCAGAAGTGTATTAATTTAAACCTCTGCCAACAGAATATAAAGTTGACCCTTGGAAAACTTGAGGGTTAGGGGCACCGACCCCTTCTGCAGTCAAAAATTTGAGTATCACTTTTGACTCCCTAAAAACTTAACTAATAGACTACTGTTGACTGTAAACCTCACCGATAACATAAGTGGAGTAACACATATTTTGAATATTATATGTATTGTATACTGTATTCTTACAATAAAGTGAGCTACAGAAAAGAGATCTTTTTAAGAACATCATAAGAAAGAGAAAATACGTTTGCAGTACTGTATTGTGTTCACTGCTACCGTAAGGTTACATCATCTATTCACAAGATGAATTTTCTGTCTGAAATGGTGGACAAAGGCAGCTGCAGACCTCAATCTACACAACACATCAAGTGATTCAACTTTTTCTTGTGATGTCATGACTTTTCTCTGCTTCTTGAGAGCACTCACTTCCAGCATCACTAGTGGTACTCTGTGTGGGTCCCATGGTGTTATTCAAGGTTTATGGTATTGCACAAAACAGGATGAAAAACATGAGAGAACTGTGTGACCACACTTTTTACTGTGACACACGATTTACTTACTGGGGAGACAAACTGCTCAGGCGGAGATGATTAGCATCACATGGCGTTTTAAGCTGATACTTGCAACACTTGAGCTCACCACAATAGCAACAGGAGGCAGCTATGAAATTATTAAAATAGTACAGTATGTACTACAATTAATTTTATGCAGTTATGATTTAGTTCTGCATTTTTGTGTTTATTTACATGTCTCTTGACTGTGAATGGCGCCATGTATAATCTGGGTTTGTGTGCATACGTTTTGATAAATTCTAACTTTTTATAATATTCTTGTGTCTATTTTATGGTAGCAAATGAGAAAATAGACTAGTATCTACATATATTTTATGCATTTATGACATACCTAACTTTTTCTTACTTTTTTCACTATTACTAGGCTATGTAGAAAAGTTTTCAAATTGTTGAAAATCTCCAAAAGTTTTTCCAATATATTTATTGAGAAAAATCCACATATAAGTGGATCCATGCAGTTTAAACCTGTGTTAATCAAGGGTCAACTGGATTAAAATAAAGCTTGGCTATTTCAGTTTTTGAAATTAAACAAAATGTGGTACCTTGCTTTTGCAATTTGAATTTCTTTGGTTACTATTGAAGCTAAATATTTTTTTCAAACACTATATGTTACCTGCATTTTTCATTTTTGAAGTACTTGTTTTGCCATCTGTTCATTCTTAACAATGTTTTAATTTTCCTTACATATTTGCAAAAGCTTGTTATTATCTATTACATGTTGCAAACTTTTTTATCAAGTTTACTTCGATAACAATTATTTGCCTTTGGCATTTATTTTTTTTTATTTCTAGAAACAGCTTTGATACAGTTAAGTCTGTTAATATGTCCCTCCTCCTTCCGTTTCTCTCCGCTTACCTTCCTAATTTTGTTCATAGATGTTTTCCATAACCCGGATCAGATCAATAATTACCTATGTTTTTGTTCCTTTATTATTATTTTTGGACATTTAATTTTCTAAATCCATTTGGAATTTTGGCATGCCATGTAAAGTAAGGATTACATTTATGTTTTATTCCAAATAGTTACACAACTGTCCTGAAACCACTTCTTAACAGTTTTATCTTTTCCTGCTAATTTGAAATGTCACATTTTCCTAGACTAAATTCTTATCTGATTGGGCCTGTTTTGACGCTTTCTGTTCTGTTCTGCATTATCTTATTTACTAGATGTATAGTTTGTTTTGGCAACCAAAGTTCAAGTTCTCATCCTTTTTAATTTTTCAAAAGAATTTTAAAAATTTAGAACCTTTTTTTTTTCAGATTCTAAACATTTCCATTGTGATTTTGAATGAAAGTCCATTAACCTGAGGACAAGTTACAGCTTTTCAACATTAAATCTTACCTTTCAGATGTCTAGTCTCAAATATTCTTTATGGACTTTTGTAAAGAGTGTTGTTTTCTTTATAAAGTTCCTATGTAGTTCTTATTAAATTTATTCCAAGGTAATTTGTATTTTTGTTGTTATTGAAAATGAAACCCTTTACTCATTATATTTATCTAAGTGACTATTGTTGCTATTTAAGAAGCTATTGTTTTAGATATATTTATTTTGCAATTGTCTAGTTTATTGGGTAATTAGTTTCAATGGTTTATTAACTTCAGTTTTCTGGATTGGTGACTTAAGGTTATGCAAATAGTGCTAATTTTGGTCTCATTTTCAATGTTTGCATTTCTTATTTCTTCTTGCCTTACTGCATTGGCTCAACTTGAAAAAAAAACAACAACAATCAACTACATTTGAAATGATGAACATACTAACCCTAACCTGCCCTCGATAAGCCTTGATCTTTTTACCTCTAGTAAGATGAGATTGGCCAAAGTTTTGTAAGACTTTATTGTACTTTGTCAGATTTTTGTATTGGCTATCGTCTTTTTCAGATTTTTATATTGTCATTATGCTAGCTATAAAAAACAAACAGGGGAGTTTTCAAGAAATTATATGACCTGGAATATTTTATAGAGCAATAGGATAGTTGATTTCTTAAAAAATTGAAAGGATGTGACCATGAAACCTTCTGATTCTAATCCTTCAGCAGCCTTTCCAATTTCTTCCATATTCTTTGTTCAACTTTTGGATATAATTTTAGTAATCTACATTCTCTTAAAATATTATCTATTTTTACAAAAATTTGAATTTTTAAGTTGTTATAGTATGGCACATAAGGTTCTTATCCAAGTAAAAATATTTTGATGTCTGTGGATTATATGTACTTTTTTCCCCTAATTTTGAATATTTATATTTTTGTCTCAAATTTACTTATAAGTTTTATTTTCTTTTTTAATACATTAATTCGTGTTAGTGATTTCTTCTTTATTTGTTCTAAATTAATTGATATGAGATTTTAGTTTATTTTTATCTTTTTAAAAATTACTGATGAAAATATTTAAGGCTACACTTTTTCTCTGACTCTGGATTTGAGAGCATCTCTTAAGTTCATGTACACAATTTTTCATATTGTCTAGAACTGCATTGTTTTTTCCTCTTTAACTGAAAGTTATTTGTGAGCAAATTTTAAAATTTTCAAGGAGCTGGGGATTTTTTGGGGGGTTGTTGCAATTTTTGTTAATAATCTCTAGATCTGTTCTAGGGTGAATTGAGGATGTGATTTAAGCAATTCCACTTTTTAGAACTGATTGTGATTTGCTTTGTTGGAAGGGTCTTTCTAAAATGCAAATATGAGCCTGTTTCTTTTCTATGTAAAATTCTTCAGCTCTTCTCCGTTGCCTTCAGGATACAATCTTAGATCCTTAACGTGGCAAAGCAAGTTTTTCAGAATTTGGCATCCATCAATTTTTCTGGCCCTGTCTTTTGACACTGGCCCCCTTCTCCCCAGCACTAGTCACCTCCCAGTCCCCCCCAAACACATTTGCCTACTGAGTTGAAAGTCTCTGCTTTGAGCCTCCACTTCGTACACACCTCTGGTTAAGCACTTCTATTTTATTACACTTAGGTGTCTACATGTCTGTCAGTCCATTACTGAACCCTTTGGGGCCAAGCATTGCCTGGTGCATACCAGGCATTAATAAATGTTGGCTGAATTGACCTTGATTGACAGGTGGGAGCATGACATGAGCTCAACTGGCTAAGACGGCTGAGGCTGCAGGTTTCACTTTTGGATGTATCAGTCGAATTTACTGATCCACAACTAAAGATCAGGTACAAAGGCATATTTATAGAACAAGGTGAAATATGTGTTCCACATTGGTGATAATTTATTGTCCTTTATTGAAGGATTAAAGTCAATTTTAGCTTTGGTGGTGCTCCCACATAGAGGTGTGCCTGGTCTTAATATTAGGGAGAGAAACAGTCTAGACAATGGAAGACAGCTGGTCCTGAAGCTGTGCCCAGCATGCAGTCAGGCCATGACTTGCTCTAGCTGCCACATGGGCTCTCAGGTCCACAGCTTCCACATCTGCTAAGGAGGACACTGGACAGAATTATTCTTAATGATCAAAAACGTCATCTTTGGTGAGTAGTAAGAAAAGCATAACTCACGACACCAAAAGACAGAGTGTTTTAATATTTTAGGATTACTTTTTAAAACTACTTAGATTCCTGAAATAGAATGCAGAATTTTGTGTGTTTGTGTGCTGCATACTTCTTTTTCCCTGCTGAGAGGATCTAATTTTGTTTTCAAAGTGTCTATGATGCAGAAAAGTGCAAGAATCACCTTAGAGGGATTCCAAAGCTGAAGATCACAAGTCCTGATGAAATATGGGAGAAGTTTTATTTCTTTTTCCTCTCAATCTTCCTTATCACATCACCCCCTCAACTATTTGTCAATCAAACATTTTTTAGGGCAGCTTCTCTGTTGAATGCATTCTGCTTTTCCACTGAGAAGAACTTCCCTCCAAAAAAAGGAGGGGGAATGATCCTGTCCCTGCCTTTTAAGCTTACAGTGTGATTGGAAAGAGAGGAAAAACAAATATGGAAAATTAGCAGATAAGACATTTGATACAAGGCAAATACATTGACCACAGACTGAAACCTCTGCTTTTTACCTTGAATAGTTACAAATGATGAGAAAAATTTTTTATAAGCACATAGCCATGCTTAAAATAAGAGGAAATTTCCATTAGTCAGAAATGGCAAGTTTTCTATCAAACAATTTAACTCAAAGGTCATACTGGAAGTTGAAGACCTTAGCTGCTAGGCTTGAGGGGACTGGAAGTGGAACATGATTAATCAATGAGCTCAGGTTGGAATCCCATTAGAAAGCCTGGACTGAAATTATATAGCCTGTATAAAGCTAAGGCCTGGAAACACACTCTCCCCATTCAAGGTGGGAGGAGGGCACCAAAGAAGCACCAGTTTTGTGCTCAGAGTTGTGGCTAAGGGCCTGAAGAATGCTGCCTAGCATGACAAGATCTGGGCCAGTCATCAGATTACTTGGAGCTGAGATGCTTGAACCTGGTAACAAGTCCCCCTTAAGACTGCCCTAAGTCTTCAGGATGTGTATATATACACATATTTTCATGAGAGATAATTTCACAAACAAAAATTACAAAGTGCTCAAGAAGTCCAACACCGTGAAAGACAAATACCAAACTCAGCAAGTGAATGAACTGACACTCAGGGAAAAGAGATAATAGAGCAGTCTGAAAAAAAGCTTTAAAAAATAATCTAAATGTTTTCAATGATAAGGAAGGAAATAGGAATGATGAAATAAGAACAGAAGGCAATGAAACAAGAACAGGTGGTTACAAAAATGATTAGAAACTTCAGAAGATAAGAAATAGTTACTGGATTGAAAAAGAATTATTCTATGGGTATATTAGCTAACAAAAGCATTCCAAAATTTAGTAGCTTAAAAAAATAAACCCTTATTATCTCATAGTTCCTTTGTGTCAGGAATTCAGGAATAGCCTAGTTGGTTGATTTTAATTAGGGATCTCTTGTGAGGTTCTAATTAACATGTCTTCTAGATCTGCAGTCATCTAAAGTCTTGACTGTGGCCGGAGAACTTGCTTCTAAGGTGGCTCCCTCATGTTATTGTTGGTAAAAGACCTCCGTTTCTCTCCAAAGTGCTACTTGATGTGGTCTCACAACATGCAGCTACTTTCTTCTGCAGCATGAACGAAAAGTTAAGAAGTCGCAGTGGTTTTCATGATCAAGTCTTGGAATTTATGCACTGTCCTGCCACATTCTATCCTTTAAATCAGAGTCATTAAAACTAGCCCTAACTTGAGTAGAGAAAAATTAGATTCCACCTCTTGGAGGAGAAATTGTCAAAGAATTTGCAGGCATATTTTAAAAACATACAATGGCTAAAGAGCATACTGTACACAGCAAAAAATGAATTAGGAAACTGGGAGACTGAACTGAGGAAATGTTCCGAGATGTGACATAAAGAACTTACGGAATGAAAAACGTGCAAAGAAAGCTAAGAGATCTGAGGGAGAGATTTAAAAAACCCCATGATAAGTCCCAAAAGGAAGAAATAGAGAGGAAGATGCAGAAGCAATATTTGAAAACTTAATGGCAGAGAATTTCCCAAGACTAAAGATGGTATTTCCCAGATTGAAAAATCTCATCAGACCTGAGCAATATAAAGAAAAGTTAGCTAACTTTTATTGTTACAAAGCAGTGACACTGGAAAAAGAGTGGCAGGAAAAAAGAGCTTCCAAGAAATTGAGGGACAAGAGATTGCTAGGGCTTGAGTAGTCCAGAAGCTCTTCCTAGGTTAAAACAGAAAGGCTAGGTCTGATGCATAAAGAAATATCAGGCCTCAAGGGCAGACTGTGCTCAGGAGAAAGGGACCAGCAGTGCTGGGCAGTCATGATGGTGCCTATGTACCTTCTCCTGATCTCCCATTGGCCCCTGACACAACTTCCTCCTCACCCCTACCACTACCAAAAAAACCAACAAAGTTGAGTGACGCAGTCCTGGAACTCTGATACCCGGGGTATAATGGCAAGGCCTGAAGACAATGCATTTTTCCCATGTAGGACAAGGTCCTTTTCTGCCCTAGGTTCCTCTCGCCATCTCTTGGGCCTCCAATGTCAGAGTGCTGCAGCCAAATGTTGACATTTTTCTTCTACACTAAGGCCTCAACTTGCCACACTCCCATTTATTTTCACCCCTGAAAGCTGTAATTAGTAGTCAGGCTTGGTTTTCCCTGCAGACTCAGAGACAAGAGTAAGTGTTAATTTGAACATTTGCAACTAACAAATGCCTTCCCGTTGGCCACACGTAATCTGGCAGTTTTGAGAGATGATGAATCCCCTGACTAAGGCATGAGGTGGGATGAGAGATGTGGGGGGGTGGTTTGCAAGGAGGCAGGAGCTGATGCAGTCCAGTCCTGGCTGCCTTGCTGACATTGTGGGGCTAAGATCTGGAGAAGCGGCAGCTTGAAAAAAAAGTGTTGGTGTTTATGGGAAGTGGCAGGAGATATTTACATCCAAGGGGCATAAAACATTTGGCTGGGAAAATCAGTCACTTTAAGAGAGAAAACATTATGAGGTGGGGGGTGGGAGGGGATGGGAATCTCTTTGGCCAGACAGTGTGATCCAATCCCATGAGAAATTTTTCTCTAGGTCAGACCTTTGCCCTTTGCATCCTGGTCTCCTGCCTCAGGCTTGGGCTGCCTGGATATATGTCTCTATGCTGAGATCACTATTGTTTAAGACTCCATAAAACAGGGTCTGAGGGAACCAGTTTGAGGAGAAAAAAGGAAAATAATATTGGCAAGGAGAAATCAGAGTCGCCAAACCACAACAATTCGATCTGCCAATGAATGTTCACGGTTGGCTCATAGTTCATTCATGGTTCTTTTTCTTCCTCTTGTTGCTGCTATTGTATTTTCTCAGTCTGTCTTTTTTTTTTTTTTTTTAACCCCAGCTCCCTGCAAACTATTTAAAAATCGAATTGAGAGATGACATCATCCACTTTTCCTCCCTTCAAGAGAAATAAGAAGTTTCCACTGTCACCAACTAGGATGGCAATTTATTTATTTTGGTTTTATTTCTAAACCCTGGGAGCATTGATGGAAGGAGGACACTTCCTTTGTACTCCTTACCTCTTTGTCTTTTTGTCTCATTGTCACTTGTTCTGTGTCTCTCAGACTCTTGGACTCATTCTAGATATCTCTCCCTGTCTCTTTTTCTGTGTATTTGGGTCTTTCTCTTCTGATAGATTCTCTACATAACCAAACTGCACCCAATATGTCAGGAAGGCAGTCAGCATCCTGGGCCAGCCACAATCTAATAACCCACATGGCATTCACATTCTGGGTTGTCTTTTCAACCGTGTTTCAGCACCCCTCTGCAGTGTGCATGCTCAGGAACTTTGGTTCTTTTAATTCTCTGGATCATCTTTTATTTTAGTGACCCTAGGCAGAGCACAGACAGAGCTCAGGCTGCAGACTGAGACCTGACCTCTTTTAATGTAGTTATGTCGAAAGGAGCATCTGTGGGATAGCCAGGTTTTCAGGCCAATAGTTTTGGGATGGTTGCATGTGAGTGTGTGTGTGTGTGTGTGTGTGTGTGTGTGTGTGTGTGTGTGTGCATGGCACATGCATACATGGCATTGCAGAAGGACTTATTTATTTCTTTTTGGGATGCTATTTGATTCCTATGAAGTAATTTGAAAGCTTTTCCTTCTCCCCGTTTTCCTTTTCATGAGAGAAATAAATGGATGATACTTTCAGCCAAAGTTGTCATACGTCATGATGCAGGCAGGAGATTCAGCAAAGAGAATATGATCTTTTGGGTAAAGAAATCGAGGCTGAGAAAAGGGACGGTGACTTCATATGAGGGCTAGAAATAGCATGAAGGCAAGGAGGCCACTGGACTCCTCTCTCTTGCAGCTGGGCACTAGCTGCAGAATGATTCACGCACAAGGCAGTTTTTTTTTTTTTTTTTTGCAACTCAAAGACTCCAAAGGATTTTGAACACCAGGGGAAAGCGTGCCATGTTTAAGTGAAATCCATGGCTTTCTTGGCTACTGCGGTGGGTGAGAATGCACATCAAGTTTCCAATGAGTTTGAACAACACACCAGAATTTTAGGGAAAGAATTTTTATTTATGAATTTCTGGACCTTTATTGGTCTACACGTTTAGGTTCCTAGGCATTTCAGAGATTTGTAGGAGACACAGGGAGAGAAGAATGTGACCAGCTGCCTAGCGACTGGGACAGTCCCTCTGCCGTTCTGAGTATCTGAGAGCCCTGGAGTTTTGCATCTCAACCAGGGCCTGGGACCCAGGCTTGTTAGCAGCTGAACAGAGGGAGATGTTTGCCTGCTTCCAGTCTTCCATAAATATAACAGTAACTCAAAATCTTGGCATTTAATCCCATAGCTATTTGAACGATGACCTCTTCATTATCAGCACGAATCCTCAGCAAAACTGCAAAGTAGGTGACCCTTGCCTCAGTGGCTCCAGCTTTTGTGTCTTCTCCCTACCGCCCCCACGCCCCCACCCCCACTGGCATATCCCTACTGGCTTCCTCACTCCCATCTTCCTTCTCAACTTGGTGTACTGAGCTCTTTTCCCTCTGCCCCATTACAAATTCCAGACAGAACTCACATTTCAGTTGTCTTTCCCAAGAATGTTTGCACCTCTCATTGTGTTCTGAAAGGCTTTGTCCTCCAGGGTAGGATAGAATGTAAGTTCCACGGGGACAGATATTTTTGTAAGTTTTGTTTGCTGTCATATTCCCAGGACCTAGGACAGTGCCCGACGTAAGGTAGACAATCAATACATTTTAATGAATGAATGAGTCAACTAAGTGAATTCAGGTTTGGTCAGCACTTGGAGACAGTTTTTCCTTGTTGGGGGAATGGCTGGAGCTAGAGAGGCACTAAGACTGCCCCCTACTCTCTCCAGGGTTTCACATACGGGCTACCTCCTCCTCCACCCCCACAGAAGGCCAATCCCTTAAATAACTTTTTAAAGATGCAGCTTTCTTTCGTCAGACTCTCTGGGATACTAAAATCCCCTGCTTCAGTTTCTGGCAAACTTTCCATACTTTCAGGGCAAAGATGGTTTCCTTTCCCACTCTCCCAGGCCCCCAGCTTCATTACGTGACCTCTTTTAGCGTGGTGGTCAGTGCCTCACATTCATCTGCCCCTGGAGGATAACAAAGCTGCATATGCAATGCCCACCTCTGTCCTCGTGGCGTCAGGAATAGAATTGTGTCTTCCCTTCCGCAAACCTCCAGTGCCTGTGTCTCCCTTGCACGACTGACTACTTAATAGTAAAATCGATCTGCTTCTGGGCAGGGGCTTCAGGCCTGGTGACTTGGCCTTAAACAAAGTCACGCCTGCAAAGGACAATTGCTCAGAGCTGTCCCTCTCTGAGGACTGCCCCTCGTTAAGGTGCGAGCTGGGAAGTTGACAATGGAATTACAATATTTGGGGCTGTTTGGAAAGCTATTTTTAATACATGTGAGGGATGTAACAGTCCTTGTTAAGACCATCTTCAGTCTGCCAGGGAGTTCTGTGAATGGAAAATGTGAGCCAAAGGCCTAAGGTAGAAAGAGAATGGAAACGATCTGGACACATACCCGTTGTTCCAAGCCACTGGGGGTTTGAATACCATGTGTGTTAGGGATGGCCTTCCTTTTCTTTCTAGACAGTCTCTCTTCCACCTTTCAGCAGGTGTGTAAATGCACATCAGCAACCCGGTCTGCAGGACCATCCCGGCCAGCTGGACCATCCACAGCGTACTGTATACATAATGCAACACCATTAACTGTAATGCTGTCGCAAGGCAGAAAGAGCACTTGGGAATGTGGGGCGGAAGGCAGGAAGCTGCTGACCAGCTGGCTCTCGTTTATATAATCATAAACTCAAACCTGCGTTTCTCTGAAAGCAAGAAAAATCACCCACCCACTTTTTGATTACACTTTTACACAAATTAATGTCATTTTCCTTTCCAACACTATTGACTACAGGGTTCAATTTGGTCCGGCAGGCACTGGGAAACGGGATGCTTGCTAAGAGCAACTGAGTTAGCAGCATCTCTCTTGACAAGGAGGATTCTCGGAGGAGAGTGAGAGAAAAGAGGGAAAAGATGACAACAATGAAGAAGAAGAAGAAGAAGAAGAAGAAGAAAAAGGGGTAAAAAACCCAACAACTTGCAAACACATACAGCTCCCTGTGTGCTGCTGCCTCTTGGATGCGTCTAAGATGGCACCTTGGTGCCCTGCCACATTCGGTCTCCTTGGTACCGAAGCGGCGCTCAGCTTCTTGTCACTGAGTGGATGATGATTATCTGCACCAGGGTCTCAAGGGTGCTCAAGCTTTGCTGGCGATTGGAGCTGAGATGCTTCAGCTGAAGGATTTTAAAAGCTATACAAGGCCAAAGAACCATTACCAGTCACTTGCTGTGTGATGCCTGTTGAAGAGGGTGTGCGAGTGGGGGAGTCGGCCAGGGGAGGGCATGATATCTTTGTCCCCTCCCTGTCCTCTCACTCTCCCCCTTTCCTTCCGCCTCCCCATCTCCCCACGCCTTTTTAGCCACTGTACCCTTGCTGAGGCATGACAAGGTTATGTCAGTGTGGTCTGAGAATCTATTGATCACGGCCATCAAAGATCTTTGCAGGAGTTTAGGGATTTGGTGCTTTGCATAACACCCCACTCATCCTGGTTAACTCCTCCAGTCCCGGCCTGGGCTCCCGTCACCTCAGAGCTGAGCTGTTGGCAAAACTTGCTAATTTCTGTGACAGCTGCTTTCCGAACTATACTCATAAGGCTGTCAAAATCATTGTAATTACTATTATAACAGAACTCAGGTGCATGACCCAGGCAGCTAAGAAGAGGAGGGACCGGATGAGACATAGCAAAGGGAAAAAAAATCACATATAGATACTAACCCCCCAATTCATGTGCATACACACACACACACACACACACACACATACACACCACGTGCACATGCTTGCCTTATACTTGAAGGATCCCAAAAGAAGGGTTAAATAAGGAAAAAAAAAAAAATCTTGCTGATCTCTTACCCAGGTGATTTTTCTTTTAACCAGTGGGGGAATAAAAGAAACCACTGAGTCACACACATGCATTCTGATGTGTAAATCTCTCAGCAAATATGTATCGAGCATGGACTATGGTGCCAACGTTATGTTAGGTGCTGGGGCTAGGGAGGCTATAACACAGACAAAATCCCTGCCCTCATGGAGCTGTCAGTCTAGATGCGCTGACACAAAGCTACCTGACTTCAAAGTCTGTAAGGGACTGAGACCTCTCCCTGTGACCAAACAATGACAGAGTCTGGATTTTCCCCAACTGTTACTTGCACAAACACATACACATAAGGCTTGTAAGCTTTAATAATTTAAGAGTTATTAAATCTGGGACATTTCTCTTTGGGGTCTGCAGAAATAGAAAAAACAAAAATGTCCCAAACTCATGAACCTCAAAGAATTATGATACTATTTTTCAGCCTGAAGGTACACTGTGCCATGGGAGGGGTTGTGTAAGTTGGACTTTATCTACCTGGAAGGACAATTACAGGGGCTTGCAGAGCATGGGAAGTCTAAGTGTTTCTTACAGTAAGTGTTAGGTGATAATTCCCTGGCAGGTTCCTGGGTCGGCAGTGCCTGTGGGTACCTGCCCCACAGGTTTCCCAGGGTGGTGCAGGGAGGGTGGCTAAGAATACCGAGATGGACCTGGGTGGCGTGGTTCTAGATGGGAGGCAGAAGAGCAGGATGCTGAGGAAATGCACAGGGCTTTGGAGAGCCACTGTTCTTTGCTCTTTGCAAAAAATGTCTGGAGCCCTTCTGGAATGCAGGGCATCATGAAACTCCCAGACTGTGACCAGGGTGTGGGCCCAGCCTGGGTATACCATGTTGCCCTCAGTGCCTCATCCAGGGCAGGGCAGAGTGCCCAGTTGTCCAAGGACCAGGACACACTCAGCCTAGCCTGAGAAGACTTGCTGACTTTTGGCCACAGCTGACAACAGAGAAGCCTGTGGTTGTTCCTCTCTGCCCTTGGTGCTGGGTGTCACTGCAGTGAGAGTGGATCCCTTTAGAGACCTCTAGGGTCCTGGATGGGGAGAAGGAAGAAGTGGAGGTTGGGAGGGAGAGAGGCAAGAACACAGAAAGTTTGACAGAGGGGAGAAAAGAGTAGGACCACTCTGGCTCAGCAATTCCTCAACCCCCTCCGAATCTGGCTCTCACTGTCCTAAATGCCTCATTTGCAGAGATTGATGCAATGCCTTGGCTGAGCCCCGGCCATTTTGCGCATTAGTGTGCTGCCTTTGAAAACTTTGGGGGCTCGAGGTTGGAATCCCAGGCACTTATGTTACAGTGGGACTGCAAATTCCTCTGTTAGCAGATTTGAGGGGGCAGTGGCATTTGCATGCAGGAGAGTCGTTGCCTCGGAGGCAGGAGAATGCTGGGTCTGGGCTCTATATTGGGAACGGGTAGCACTTGGCAACCTCGCAGTCAGAGCCCCCAGTTCCAGAACTCCTATCTGAATGGGAGCCGGCAGAGGACTTGTTACACACAGCCCCATCCTGTGGGTCCAGCCTGCATCGGAGCGGGGAAGGAAGGATAGCTTCTCTTTCTTTTTCTCTTCTTTTCTCAATCTTTATGCTGGCTTCAGAGCTGGGGGGATACATTTTAGGTGGTTCTCCTCAAAAGGCACCTTGTTTTGAATAAGCACACCCCTCCATGCTTTTGAATTACACAATGATTTTATTCATAAGGTCACTCTTTTCAAGGCAAGAGATTAGGAATGAAGAGTCTAGGCCCACAGCGAAATCATTACCAGCTAAGCCCAAATCGGGGTACCAGCAAGAGAAGCTGACATCTTCCTCCAAAAAGGATTTGTTTTGAAGAGGAGACATGTGCGGCTGCGTGCGTGTGCTACATGCAGGTGCCGTAGCACGGCATAACTCTGGATGAAGATGATGCACAACTTGAACTTGGCTTTGGTGAAGTCCTGTGTAATTTTATAACAAACAAAAACATGAAAACAGAATCTCTAAACCCCAATGCCACCTCCAGAAAGGTCCTCCTCCTCCTTTTCCTCCTCCTTGTCAGTTTCACTTCTGCCATATTTTTTCGTTTCTCCTTTGGGTCCTCATGCCTTTCTGAATACCTTTGTAGTGAGGAGTCGTCGCCTCCCCACCTCTTCTCACTTCTGCTGTTTTGTGATTTTTGCTGTTTTAATGAGAGCACAGTCAAGAACCATGGAGAGGTGCTGACGACATTACAAAGGAACTCGCCCTTAACAAGTCAACTGTAGACGAAGTGCCGACGGGATGGACAAGAGGATTAAAGTATTTATGCCAAAATATTAGAAGCACACGCAGAATTAGCTCTCTTCGTGTTAGATATTTTACTTTTGGCAAGTCCGTATTTCAAAATCTTTTATCCTTGTTTTGCTTAAAGTATTACAATAAGCCCTGGATTTTTCACAGTTTCACTTGTATATTTTCACAGCTGTTTTAATCAGAAAAAATTAATGTGTTTTTGATAGCTCAGAAATCTATCACTGGCAAAAGCTCTGCAAAGATGTGCTACAGAGCAGAGTGGAATCTTCCACATTATATATTTTGCTGGCTATTTGAAATTCATAGAATTTCCCCCAAATATTTTCTTTTGCAATTCTTGCCTAAATTAATCTAACAGCTCAGGCCAACTTCTTTGATAATCTCTTTTGTTATGAATGCAGGGATTGCTATTGTTAACGTTCTTTGGGAACCCAGTGTGAACTGTCTGTTACTGGAGGAAAATACAATTGCTATTTCTGCGAGTATTGGAAGTATTTACTCAAATAAAATATACAACATAATGACTGGGCAGAACTGGCGCGCTCCTTGGTGGCTTTATGGCTACGAGGTTAGCCGAAGTGCTCCTGATTTTCACGAGCAGCACATAAAAGAACTTGACTTTTGCTTCTCAAGGTCTGAGACCCACAGAGTTCCACAGTCATTGCCTCCCAGGCTTGGTGACTACACATGGTCCGAGACCCAAATGCCTCATCATGCCTCATGCAAGAGAGGGAACCAAGAACGAAGTTCTGTGGCGACTCATCAACAACCCCAACGATAATTAAAACAAAACAAAAACAACTTGCAAATGAAAAGATGGAGAAGGAACAAAAGAGATGAACAAAAGTCTCCCTTTGCCCCCATTTGCCTGGCAAAGAAGAGGCTGATTTCAAGGGGAGGGAAAAACAGTGGATTAATGTGCGCTTTAATACCGAAGCAGTGTGTGTTTATTGCTGGTGACCACAAGACATAAATCTTGCAAGCACAATATACAATGCGATGCAGCCCCCAATTTTTTTTCCCCTCTCCAGTCTCAATTTGTGTGTAAGTGTGTGTTAAGTGCCGCTGAAAAATAGTGACCTTTAATAAAGGATTGTATCCTGTGACTATTTTCCCAGACACACAGTGACCTTTCAAACCAGACTGAGGTGAGGGGGTGTGGAGTTTGGACTTTGAACCGGCCAGACCCCGCTGTGCTCCTCTGTTAGCCTGGCCACTTTTTATTGTGTCACCAGGGAGCGTTCTGTATGCAAAGCAGGCTGGGCTGGCAGCCTGAACCTTTGCAAATCAATTTGTCTGTGAAGGCGAGTCCACTGGAGTGAAAGATGGTCTAACAGGGCACACTGCCCCCTCTCTTTGTGACATCATCGCCTGTGGTACTCTTGTCAGTCATGTCTGCCCAAAGGACTGTTTGGGGGGGGTCAACGCTGGGTGGGGGTGGTGAGAGGGTAGGAGGGGTTAATCCTCATGACCAACTGTGGCCTGAGAGACAAGGGGCGTTCTTCTTAAGAGGACAAAGCTGAGGGGTGAACGATCTGCCCAGCTGGGAGGGTGATGGGGGAGGATGTCATTCATACATATTGTTGCCTGGCTGTGGTAGCCAACCCTACTGTTTCCTCTCCCCCTCTGGGTCTAGGTATTATAACAGGAGGGGATTACTATCTCTCTTGCACCAGGAGAGAGTTAGGGTTCTGAGGAAATGTTAAAGGTCATGGTAGCCAGAAAGTTCGTCCCTACCAATAGAGCTGGCACCCATGAACTTTAACCTTTGAGTATTTACCATAGAAGATCCGTTCTTACAGCAAACTTTGTCATACTATTATTGATTTCCTTAAGTCTTTCCAACACCTAGGACTCTACATTAATCAGTAGCTAAAAATGTCAGGAAAGACAGAAAAATTAAATTACTTTGTTCTTTAATTCAAATTTCTTCAAGAAGTCCTTCTAAAGATATGGGAATCCTGCATTTTTCATAAAACAGTGGTTAGATCAATTTCTGTGTAAGCAATTAATCATCTTTATACTCCACAAAAGATGGGAAGCAAAGCTTGACCTACTACAGAAATGCTGACTGATGAGTCTTTGGGTGAGCAGTTTGGTGGGAAGACCCTGCATTCTTGACCTATGTATGGTTTAACTTGTACGCCCTCTGCGGAACGTTTCCAAACTGCAGCAGGGACCATGGGGGCTCTGGAATGGGATGGCCTTGAGTTCTAATTCAATAGAGCTATTGCTTGTCAGATAAATGAGAACTTTGGCAAGCTACCGAACATCGTTATGCCTTGGTTTCTTCATCTATAAAACAGGGGTGATAAAGAATATCTACCCCAGGGGGTTTTAATGAGAATTGAAAGTTAAGGCATACGTGATGTTCAGCAGAGTGCTGGCACCTAGTTACTCTCTGTGTTTGTCCTGGTAGTAGTATTGCATGTGATGATTATTGAGGTGAAGTACTAAATAAGATGTCGTGGTACACAGAGGTAAAGGATAATTAGAGTTTTGAATAGCTTTATCATCTACGAGGCACTTGCTTCCTCCTTTTAAAGATCGTGGGATGTTTGAGCAGAAGTTGTATTTTCTTTTGCAAATTATCACACTGGATTTAAGATGATTGACATATGCCCCATATATATGTAGCATCATACACATACACACATATAAATATATATTTGTGCTATACACATCATTTTTTTCTGACTACCAATCTATTTTCAGTTATAACCCCCAAGCATAGGACACTAAAATTTATTTGTGTATCATGTCCTTTCTACATGGGATCACAGGATGATTTGCAGGGAGCCAGTGGTGAGCTGACAGGGAGAAAATGTTTTTGGGAGCAGAGTTTGAAGGTGGAAGTTGCTGTGAGGCGAGACTAGCCATCCATTTGTAAAGAGCACAGACGTGATTGGCATGGGCTCAAGACTGAAAGAATTAAAAAAAAACTGCCTAATTTTTAAGTTGAGCTTCACTATGAAGACAGGGAAGAAGAATGGCTTAAATGTATATTAACTTGAGGGAAACAATTTTGCTGACCTTTTAATTTAGGAACTCACAACCAAAGGAATGGGAAGAAGGCATTTGGGAAGTAAGATGGACACAGAAAGGAATTTCAGAGAGACCCGAAACAACATGGAGTATTCTAGGTAAGGAAAAGGAAGGGTTAGAGGCAAAAAGCTAAGAATGAGGTCAGATATCAAATATTAGAACCAAAGTTAGGATCTTAGAATCCCTTCAGGATAGTAGCAAGAACCAACCAACCAAGAAATAAAACCAAACAGACAATACAGAAACAACAACAAAAATATTCCTTTAAACCACAAATTAGTGGTGTAAAGTGAAGTCTTGAAAGAGTAGCCTAAAAAAGGGATAAAGTTATATTGAGTATCTTTTATGAAACACCAAAAACTTTGGGACTGAAAGCAGGTATAATGTTTTGTAGGGTGGCAATTACGAATATGATGTTTAGTAATGGAGGCAATCAATGATATGTTCCAGAAGATGAAGAAAGGATGATAGAAGCACAACATGTAAGTCTAGTCATGCTTCTATCATGGATTCAGTTATCCAAGGTGTCAAATCATATTTCCTGGACCATAAAGCTAGATAGTCCCAAAATCTGATCCAACACAAGCGGCACCAGAGGTGGACATCCTCCCAGACCCTTGACTTCAATTCATCTTGCAAGAGTGCTATTGTACTCCCTTAGTGAGAGGTAAATCAAGATTATTTAAGCCAGAGCCTGGAAAAGGCCAGGTTGAGAAAGAGGACAAGGGAGAGAAACTTTTTGGAATTGGAACAGAAGAAACTGTTCTTAGGAAGGCTGACTGTGTTGATACAATGAAGTATGTAGGCATAATGCTTCTAGTAGGACACATTGGAAATAGGATGGCTCCTTTGCCCTTGTTAAATTTTCTGTTTTTCTTAGACTTTGGAAAACCCTCTTTGAATCCTCTACTTCAACTGCTTATGAAAGCAGGGGATTATGTTATCTCAGAAGACCTCTTCTACAGTGAGAGAAGATTGATTACTATTATCAGCTGGAATTATGGAGAAAAATGAGAAGAGATTAGGCATCTATAACAAGACAAAAACAGAGCACTAATCCCTAGGGCAGGGTAGCCACTAGCTGGACTGAGGTAAAAGTCTGCATGCAAGTGGTCTGAGAGGGGATGGCCGACTGTGCTGGTAGAAGCACAAACCTTTATTAGGAAAAGAAAACTCCAACACTGACTTTCCCTCTCTGTCCACAAAGGAGGAATAATAGAGCCATTTTCTGCTATTGTCCTGGCCGTATGGTGTGTTCTAAGAGGGGTCATGTACTGGGACCCAGTCCGGTTTGGATGGAGGCATAAACCATCTTGATCAGCCTTAAGGCAATTTGCAGGAGGAAGTGAGAGATGGAAAAGGGCAGGGCCTCTTCTAATCTACTCACTCTGGTCATTTAAATTATCCATCTGACGAGAAGCCAGGGTCCCGCTTGGCACCTCTGACAGGAGGTTGGTGGCTCCCTAGTGGTTTACAGCTGCTTTGATGGTTGCAGGCTGCCAGTGATTCCTGGGCCATGTGCTGGATGACTCTAAGAGATCATCTCCGGAAATGCACCTAGCATAGTGCCTGATGAGAATGAGGTGCCCACTGAGAGGGAACTGTCTCATGGGGCTCCTACGTTTAGTTGTACACCATCTCTTCAATTACAAGTTGAGGCCTTGGGGCAGGTCCCACATCTCCACGTTAAAATTACTCAGGATCTGGTACTGAACTGGCATGCACTGGGACATGGTTGTGTAGGTATTTGAGTGGAGGCTTGCAGAGGGAGGAGAAGTCCCAGAAAAAAATCCCCCAGCCATTGGGCAGGGGGATGTTCGTAGTGGTGGAGAGAGGACACGTGGGTGATGAATCTTATTTTTTGAGTCCCAATTAACTTTATCCAAGTTCTTCGAATGCTTAGAGATTCTCTGAGCTCCTATGGGCCATGAAAGTTACGAGGGCTGGGTACTCCCGCCCATCACCAGCTAGACCTGGGGTTAGGATTAAAAATGAAAGAGGCTTACTTTGTGTAGCACTCCAAAATTTTTATTTTACTTTCTTTTTAAGTATTTTTAAAAATTAAGATGAGATTGATATTTTTAAAAAACTGTATATATTTAACATATACAGTTGTCCTTTGGTAACCTTGGAGGATTGGTTCCAGGATCCCTATAGATACCAAAATTCTCAGATATTCAAAGTGGCATAGTACTTGTATATAATCTATGCACATAGTACATGTATATAATCTAGATACATCCTCCGGTGTACTTTAACTCATCATTTGTTTGCTTATAATACCTAATACAATATAAATGCTATGTAAGTAAATCGTTGTTATGCTGGGTTTTTTAAACTTGTATTTTTAATTTTTATTTTCCAAATATTTTCGACTGGTTGTTTGCTTATAATACCTAATACAATATAAATGCTATGTAAGTAAATCGTTGTTATGCTGGGTTTTTTAAACTTGTATTTTTAATTTTTATTTTCCAAATATTTTCGACTGGTGGTTGGTTGAATTTGCAGATGTGGAACTCGTGGATGCAGAGGGCTAATACCATGTCTTGATGACTTTGAAGATAAGTACACGCCATGATACCACCACCACAAACAATGCCATAAATGTAAACGTTGCCTTTGAAAGTTTCTGAACAAATGTTTAAGTGTACAATATAGTACTGCTAACTATATACACTATGATATAAGGTCGCTCTCTAGAACTTGCTAACCTTGCATAACTGAAACCGTGTACCTTTTGATCAATATCTCCTCGATTCCCCCCCCACCAGCCCCTGGTAACCACCATTCTACTCTCTGCTTCTATGAGTTCAACTATTTTAGATTCCTCGTGTAAGTGAGCACTTCGCCATTTTCAAAGTGCATTCATAAAGTGAATCTTCAGGTGGGATTGCAAGATAAAGTGCAGGACACCCCACTACATTTGAATTTCAGATAAACAACAAAGAATTGTTTAATATACATATATTCCAAATATTGCATGGGACATATTTAGACTAAAAATTTTGTGGTTTATCTAAAATTCAAATGTAGTTGGGTGTCTTGTATTTTTGTTGTTGTTGTTGTTGTTCCAAATCTGGAAATACTATCTCCAGGCAGAAGATTAGCATAGTGGTTAAAACACAAACACTACTAATATAGACATGGTTTGTAGTCCAAGCTCTGTAACTTACTAACTTTGTGTCTTTGGGTAAAATTTATTATTTGCCATGCGACCAGAATTTACTTGTTTCAGGTTGTGCTGTGAGGACTTAATGAGATAATGCTTGTATAGGCACAGCACATAGTGCCTCCTAGGAAAGCTGTAGTTATTGTTATTCTGTTATTCAAGTCTGGCACAAAAGCCACGTGAGGATTGGGTGTGGTGGCTCATGCCTGTAATCCCAGCACTTTGGGAGACTGAAGCCAAGGGATTGCTTGAGCCCAGGAGTTTGAGACCAGCCTAGGCAACATAGCAAGACCTCATCTCTACCAAAAAAATTTAAAAAATTAGCGGGGCGTGGTTGTGCACAGCTGTTGCTCCAGTTACTCAGGAGGCTGAGGTGGGAGGATCCTTAAGTCCAGAAGGTGTAGGTTTCAGTGAGCTGTGATCCTGCCACTGCACTTCAGCCTGGGCAACATAATGATACTCTGACTAAAAAAAAAAAAAAAAAAAAAAGAAAGAAAGAAAGAAAAGAAAGGGAAAAGGGAAAAAAGACTTGTGAGGAAGATGTTATGATCTTCATTTTAGAGACGAGGAAACTGAGGCTCAAGGGGTTAAGGAGCCCTGATGAGGCTGATTTAAACCTAGATTCCAGAATACTGCTCTTTTCCCCTGAAGGGTCTGGTGGGAAATTGTCAGGTGATTTCCAACTCAGGGCTCTGCATTGTAGACTCTGTCTGAATGTCTTAGAAGGGATTCAGCGGGTGGAGGTGAAACGGACAGTGGTGCAAACCCAGTGGAAATGGTTGCTAAACACAAGAGACAGGTGGGCGGTCTCTTATTGAGCCAAGCTCCCCAGTGAGCTGCTGTCAGCAGCACTTGCTCGGGAACAGCATACACAGAGCGTTCCTGGGAACTGCTGAGCAAGTGTGAGCTTTCCCTTCCCTTGGGTCAGCACCTCCCTGGCTCAGGGAGACCTGGAGCCCTTGGGAGCCTCTTGCTTCTGTGACCTCCCCGCTCCAGCCCCATGGAGGAGGGGTGCTGGCTCAAGCTCCCCACGTGGGAGTGGCAGTTGGCCCGTGCCATGGCTCCTGTCTAATGAAAACATTGCAAGATGGACGAAACATAAAGCAAAGCAGAGCCACTGATGTGTGGGCAGGTGTGGGCCAGGAAAAAAAAAACACCAAAAAAAGAGTTCAAGCATGCAAAGTTGAATTGCTGAGACACGGGATACCTTAATAGCGTGGGAAATGGGGATTGTGAGATCAAAGACTGAGATAAGAGGGAGAGTATTTCATCACGGTTCTGCCAAAAAGAGGGACAGTCATGTTGGAAGGGCAGTGTCCCACACATGCCCATATTTTTGGTTTCAAAGTGGGAAACAGTCAGATTCCACACAGCCTGGTCTTCATTCCTGACTCCCCACCCTACTGTCTGCTTTTGCTGTAGAAGGCAAGATTTCTAGTGCACACCCAATTTGCTTTCCTGTGCTTTTAATTTTATTTCCAGCTCCTATTTCAATTTTTTCGTAGCTAATTGCTTTCTCTGGTGGAGCATTCAGGCTTTGCTTGAAGTTCCAGCCCAGGTTCTTTATTTGGTTCTAAGCATGGGGAGTCAATTTAGAGGCTTTTAAAAATTATTATTATTGCATTTTAACAATAGGAAACCAGTTTTCCAGTATTATTTCTAGTTCTTAAAATTCAAAGCAGTCTGTTCAAGTTTGAGATTGTTCTTTGCTCTTGGAGATGGAGCTGATTTCGGTTTATAGCCTGTTGTCTTCACACCCATCTTGGTGACTAATACTGTAAGATGAATTTCCTTTTTTTAAAAATTCTTCCTTGAAGTGGGTTTCAAATCCCTAAAGAATTTCTGGGAGGAGAGAAAAAAAAAAAACCTTTAATTGAAAGCAAGAGAAAACAAAACAAAACAAAACATAAGAGAGCTGACAAAAATATCATGTTTAATGAAACCAAGTTCCGTCCATTGCAGATGGAGGCACAGAATGACCTAAAGATAGAACAATGAGTTTCCTTTCTGTGCCTTGTAAAGTGTGGTTTTTCTTTTGAAGGTTGCGGGTGTGACTGACTGGTGCCTCTCAGAGCCCCTGGGCAAGCAGGTAGGAGGAGTCCAGTTCACCCTCCCCCTTGGGTCTAGACTCTACCACTTACCCCCTGGGCCTCAGTTTCCTCTTTGTTTGTGGAAACTTATCTATCTCTATGGGTTTTTGTAGGATTCTCTGAGATAAGGCGAGGAGAGTTCTTGGCACAATGCCTAGGCCTTAAGAAATGGTGCTGGTTATTCCTGCCTGTCTCCCCACCTGTGAGGCTCTGTGGGCAATCGGCTTATTGCCTCCTGCTGGGTGGGGCTGGGCTTGGCACACCTGAGGGGCTTCCCAGGTGCTGGATGCCAAGGGGGACTTAGCATACCTGTAGGCTGAATGAGTAACCAAGAATAACAGAATGATTATGGCAGGTTTCTTAAAATAAACTAAAAAAGTAGCAGTCTCTCTGAACTTCCCCTTTAAACAAACAGGTTAAACAAAACACATAAAATAAACAAATTTTAAAAACTCTACACACTTGAAATCAACTCTATTTCATGAGGAATTAATGGCTTGAGCATTTTCCTGTTCTGCTGTCATCTTTTGCATCTCTTTGCTAACTTTTCTGTCTTTTCTACCCTCTGTCTATGGAATGATTCTCCCCCACGGCTCAGAGGACTTGGGTATGTTTTGCAGCTGAAGATGGACTTGACTCTTTCCCATCAGAGAAGGATGCTATGGCTTTAAGAATTGTATATGCTGTATGAAATTCCAAGGTAGCAATGGCACAGTTTATTCTGGAATGTTCTTTGCTAGAGAACAAGGGGTCTGTGTGTCGCCAATCCACCTTTACTATGTTCCTCTTCACAGACACCATCTCCTGCCCAGCCCTGAGCGATTCTAAACACATAGCTGGAGTCTTGCACTTTCCCTAGTGCTCCCAGCCCGCATTTTTCCTAATCTCACCTTCTTTCTCCTCTTTGTCTCGGTGCAGTGACAGCCTCTCTCTCCTTGGTCCTCCCGTGGCAGTTCCTTTCCCTGCACATTGTCTGCTCATTTCTGTCCCTTTAAAGACGTGGCGTCGGCACCTTAATTCACTGAACTGGGTTGTTGAGTCCGAGGGAATATTGTCTCTCTCTTCCTCTCCTCTTCCTTCTCTCTCTTATTCCTTCTCTTAGTTTATTTTAGTTCATGTCCTTTGCAGCTACCTTTCTGATTGGAATTCCATATTTTAAAACATTCAGAAAATTTTAAAATTTTGATGCTCTTTATTTTATAAAAACTCCATGTTATATACCTAGCAACCCAAATTGGTCTGAAAGATAAATAACAGTTGTTTTTTTTTTTTCCTCTTTCAAATTGCAAAAGGTTTCACTCTAGGAAAAATAGCTGGTGCACTGACAGTAAATCCATTTATTAAAACAATTTCTATTTCATTTTTTTCCAGTATATGGCTATTGTGTAATTTGAGACAAGCCTGGGTTCCTTTAGGGGTGTTTCATTCCGTCATGTTTTTTTACTCGAGGTTTTCCTTGCTCCTTCCTAGCCCTTACCAGCAGGGCAGACAATAGCAAGAGTACTTTCTATCCGGCGAGTATAGTCTGGATCAGGGCAAAATGGGGGGGTAGGCTGGGTGTGAAGGCAGGAACTCTGCTTTTTAATCACTTGGAAACATACCTTTCTCTTTGGCTTTGCTTTTGTTCAGAGGCTCTTAAGCTTGTTAAGTCACACCTGGCCCCCAAATAATTGCATCCTCCACATTAAAGTTTATTGCCCCTTTCAGTAGAGATGAAATGAAAACTGGGGAATTTAGAGATAGACCACAGGCTTTTACCAAGCAGTGAAATTCACCCGGGTATAATATTGGGGGATGCAGAACATCAGCGCGGAGGAGACCCATGTGGGATTGGATGGCGCCCTCACTTACCTTTGGGGGTTTCTGAGTGTGTGGAATTCACACACCCTGGAATAGCAAGGATGATTGTGCTTGGAAGATTGGTGAATGGTGTCCCAAGCTTGTCTTGTGATCTTTGCTGTTCAACACTTTAAAAATCTTTTGTTTCAAATTGCCTCAAAATGTCTTTTTACTTTTGTCTCTGCCAAGCCTGCAGGACCAGCGAGGTTACATCTACTTAGCTGTGCCTGTGCTTAAAGACAGCCTCTTTCTATCTCTCCCTCCTGACTCTCTCCTGTCTTACTCTCTCTCTCTTTCTCCCCCCACCCCCCAACACACACACACACTTAACCTGTTTAATTTCCATTATGAAGGGTGAAGTCCTAGTAGGGAATTACCCTTGGGAGCAAAGTTGACAGCACACAATCGGAATACAGGGTCTTAAAAATATTAACCTTTTTTTATAAAGGGCAATAAGAAGACGGCTCTGGGCTAAGACAGGACACCCAGGTGAGCCTCAAATACTGCAGACTGGCTGTTTTTCTGTTCACTCCATTTCTCTCCATGTGCTGCTTCTAGAACTTCCTGGTGCTCAGGCCTGGCCTCACAAAAGGGAACAACCGTTCATGTCCAGACACATTGCAGACTTCTGGCAAAGCAGCCCAAGCTCACGAAAATTTACACTTTTCCTGGCACCTGGCCGAGAGTATGAGCAGGACTTGGCTCGGGTTTGCATTCAGTTAGAAGGGTGGGGATGAGGGGAGGAAGGTGGGGGAAGGGGGTTCCTGCAGCAAGATCCCCATGAAGGGTCAGAGCTGCTGAAATAAATATCAGCTCGGCTAGGGAGAGCGATTCCTGTAATTATATCTGTCCAATGACTTATAATCAGCATTCTTAGCAGAGTCTGTAACTTTCGTGTTTTCTCCTCTTGTGTGCGATATAGGTGGCACTGATGGTGGGGGTAGTGGGCAGCATAACACCTTGATTAAAAAAAAGCAGTGGTGTTAGTGGTGGTTGTTGCTGTTTATACGAACATTGCTCTTACTGAGGTTACCTTTGAAATAATGCCAGTGGGGCATTTGCTGGAATTTCTGGTCGGGGGAAGGGGCCCTTAAGAGGTCTGGGGGACTGCCCATTGTTTTTCACCAGGGGCAGTCCTGGGCATAGAGACATTCTAATCAGCAAAGGAAGCTGAGTGTGTGAACGAAGCATAGACTTGCCATGCTGGAGCCGCCCTCCGAGTGAGGGGCCATGTTGGATGCCAACCTGAAGTAGCCCACTGTCCGTCTCCCCTCTGAGAAACTTGAGAGAGGCCAGCCGTCCGCCAGTCTACAGGCTATGTGTCATTTCCTTCTCCAAGCCTCACTCTTTCCACAGAGGAGACTTTTCAAATTAACGTGTTCAGTTCATTAAAGACCTTTTCGCAAACATTTCGCTACGGTAAAGGCAGTGTTTCGTCTGGAAATGGTCAGGCACACGTTGGCACAGAATGGTGTGAGAAAGAAAAAAATCAGAATCAAATCCCCTCTCACCAAGTGGACAGACAGCATGCCGTAAGCCTCTGATGGGTCTTCCTCAGACGGAGAGATTTCTTTGGAAGGGAAACACAAAGTCAATGAATGAAAATTATTTGCTCTTGTTTGTTTTGCAAAACTAGCAAGGGAATAGGGGAACTGGGCTTTCATTCTCGTTTTTTTTTTTTTTTTAAAAAGGATTCTCTGGGAATGAGCCACTCACAACTGTGCCTCTTTGTCTTGCTTTTGCTAACATCCATTGTAGCCTCTCCAGGGCTCTCTCTGTGCTTGGGGAGTAATGCATGAAAATCCTTCTGCCTCCAGATGAAAATACGGCCTTCTCTTCCCTGGCAGGCTCGCAGGAGACACTTTGGGAGTCTCATGCAAACGGCCAGCTTCCCCGGAATGGACCAATGGAGCAAAGCCTTGGTACCTGGACAAGCTTGAGTGCTTGGGACTTGGCCACAATTTCAGACATATTCAGCTGTCGTAGGACTGAAGATAGGGATGCAGAACTTGCATTCCTCATGCTGTGTTGTCTTGGCTTTGGAGAAAAAAACCCCAAGACTCTCAGAGCAGGAAGAAACCTGAGAGATTAGCTAGTCTTTTTTTTAAAAACAGTGTTGTGCACAGCCTCAGGGGACCTCAGGATTAGCTCCATTTTTATCTGTTTCATATGGTGGCGTTTGGCATAAGATTTCCAGTAGACCTCAAGCTCCGTGAGACCTGGGCCGTGTTCATGTTGTTCATGTTAATTGCACAAAGTTGGCTCAAGGTAACTATTTGTTAAGTGAATAAAGAATGAATAATGTAGCTTCAAAGGAGTTTGAAAACCAGAATCTAGTCTTTCTGTCCTCCTGATTACCCATTTTACATCAAGGTCAGAGAACCTGGGTGAGTTTCTCAGGGTCCCCTAGTAGATCACTAGGCCTAGCCAACAGCCAGATAGTATGCCCTCCATCAATGGGACCCAACTAAAACCACTGATGCCAGCTTCTCGGAGCAGCTTGCAGGTGATAAGACCCATACCCCACTCACCATGCAACCAGTGCTGGGCATGAATAGCTGGAATCTGGAAATGTGAGCTCCACAAGAGCAGGGATTGTATCTGTTTTGTTCCTTACTGTGTACTGGGTACATAGCACAGGGCCTGGCATGTAGTAGCTGCTCAGTTATTGTGACATGTGTTGCATAAATGAACAAAGCACAACTCCAGCCTAAGTTCCCCTCTCTTGAATAATCTAGAATCTCTAGGCCCAGCACAGTGGCTCATGCCATCACTTTGGGAGGCTGAGGTGAAAGAATTGCCTGAGTTCAGGGGTTCAAGACCAGCCTGGGGAAGTTGATGAGACCTAATCTCTGCAATAAATCAAAAAAAGTAGCCAAGCATGGTGGCATGTGCCTGCAGTTCCCGCTACTTGGAAGGCTGAGGCAGAAGAATCACTTGAGCCCAGCAGGTTGAGGCTGTGGTGGCTGTGAGCGTGCCACTGCACTTCAGCCTGGGTAACAGAGTGAGACACCGACTCAAAAAAAAAAAAATAATAATAATGCTTGGTCCTAAGTTTGTTCTCAAGAAGTCTAGGGACTCTAGGACTACAAAGGTCTTAGGGTCTTAACTCGAGTATCAGCACCGAAAGAGCTCCACTCTCAGCAGCACCCAGCTCCGGCATCAACTTCATCCTCAGAGCAGCAGCAGCGGGCAGGTGTGAAGTATCTTACGCTCCTGAGGTTGCGCAAGAAAAGAAGCAGTTCTTGCCTTGTCTGAACATGGTTCGAACATGGCTACTGGTTGGTTCTATTCCAATAATCTTACTCTTGCCCTGTGCACATTACATACTTCTGAATTCATGGGGTGGGGCATAGAGCACGGGACTCCTGAAGTAGCAGACTTAGGTGCCAGAGCTGGCTTCACAACTTCCTGGTTGTGTAACCTCGTGCATGGCCCTTGTCCTATTCAACTCTGAGCTTCTGCATTTTTCAAAAACGAAAACAGACCGTGTGGATTTGCTACACACCAGCTGTGTGAACTTCGTCAAGTTTCTTCATCTTTAGTTCTAAACCTCAATGTCCTTAACTGTAAAATGGGTTATTAACAAAATGTACCTCTCAGGGTTCGTGTAAACATTATTCAAGTGAAGGTATACAAAATGCTTGGCTCAATAAATATTGTTGTCACACCGGTTCTCATCTCACAGGAGTGGTAAAAACCATGTGGAACAATTTAATCCATAGAAGAATTCTGTATAATATAAGGGATTGCAATTGGAGACAATTATTTTCACTGTGTATCCATTCACAGCATTCACACTTAGCTCTGTCTTATGAAAGTCTCAGAGATGAACGGTTCCCAATGGACGCCGTGACCAGAGCTCCTTGCCGGTGCCTCCTCTTCTCACCTCCTGCCCTGTCTCATCTCCCTTTCTTGTATGTCCTATTTCAGCCAAGGGTGTCAACTTCTTTGCAGCTGTCCAAGCCTACAGATGGGAAGAAGTAACATTCCACCTAACCTTCATGACCACACAGTTAAGTCCTGTTAGTGCCCAATTAGGGAGACCCTTTCCTAAGGCTGGACATACTTCTTCATTCTCACTGCTGCTGCTTGGTGTTAAGCCACAGCCCCTTGCCTGGGCTTGGTGGCTGCTTTACCAGTGGCCCTGCTGTCCTGGTCTGCTGTCTACATTCATATCATGTTTGTTTTCTTCCCTTTCCTTGCCTCTGGCAGCTACACAAACTGCTACTCTTCCTCTCACCTGGATAACCCTTTCAGGACTTACCTACAAGGGTTCCTATAGGAAGCCCTCCTAGACCAGCTGGGCACGGTGGCTCATACCTGTAATCCTAGCACTTTGGGAGGCCGAGGCGAGAAGATTGCTTGGGCCTAGAAGTTTAAGGACAGCCTGGGCAACATTGGGAGACCTTGTCTCTACAAAAAAACAAAAAATTAGCTAGGTGTGATGGTGCACACCTGTAGTCCCAGCTACCTGGGAGGCCGAGGCAAAAGGATCGCCTGAACCCAGGAGGTTGAGGCTAGGGTGAGCCCTGATCATGCTACTGTACTTTAGTCTGGGCAATGGAGTGAGACTCTGACTCAAAAGAAAAAAAAAAAGAAAAAGAAAAGAAAAAAATGTGTAGAGACTCTAAACCTGAAATTAAGGTGTCCTTATCTTCATATGCTATCTGAAATGAAAACAATATTAAACTGCACATGTCATAGTAATAATCGCTAACATGTACCCAACACTTGCTATGGTATCAGGCTCTGGTGCTTTATAGATGTTAAAACTCATTTAATTCTCACAATAATTGCATATTCTGCTATGCCCATTTTATAGAGTAGAAAACTGAGGCCCAGACTGGTAAAATTACTTGTGTAAGATCCCAGAGCTAGTTGATGACAGAAGCTGGCTTTAAATATAGGCAGACTTGTTCGAGGATCCATGTTTTCAATCACATACTATAAGGAAGTTCAACAAAATTCAGAACTTTTGCTGTTTCACATTTTTTTGAAGAAACACCCAGAGGAAAAATTCTTTCAAGAATCTTTCCCTCTCTCTTCTGTTGTTACCACTGCTTTGCTGAGACCTTGCTTCGTGCCAATGGTCAGCTTGTGCTGCTGACCGCACAGTGTAACTGCCTTTGGCGTGTCTGTCTTCCCCTCTGGACTCCAGCCCCTGGGGAAGGTTCTGTGTCTGGGTGACCCATGGTGGGAGGGTTGCCAAAGCTTGCAAGGCCAGTGCGGGTTTCCACAGTCTGAGGAGGTCTCCATTTCCTGAGTATCCTCCCCATACTCCTGGTTTCCTGTTTGTTCCCTCCCTGTCCAGGTTCAGCTCATCTTGCCAGTGGTCAGAGACAGGGTGGGCTGAGGTGAGGATGTTTTAATCGTTAGAACCTTCCCTCTCCTATCTTTTGCTCTTGCAATGGGTTCCCTAGTAGTTTCCTGCCTTTCTCCAGTTTTCCACACATTCTCAAAAACCGAGTTTCTTCAGCTAAAGTCGGTAAGAGCTGTGTGCCATAAATACATTGTAATATACGAACTACAAATAATAAAGAAATAAAGATTCTCCCTCATGCTCCTTGTTCTTAGGACCCCTCGTTCTGACAAATACTATGGGATTAAAAACACTCCAAAAGTATTGTGTGTGATGGCTCACACCTGTAATCCCAGCACTTTGGCAGACTGAGGCAGGAAGATTGCTTGAGTCCAGGAGTTGGAGACCAGCCTGAGCAACATAGCAAGACCTCACCTCTACAAAAAAAGTAAAAAATTAACTGGGTATGGTGGCATGGGCCTGTAGTCCCAGCTACTTGGGAGGCTGAGGTGGAAGGATAGCTTGAGCCCAAGAAGTTGAGGCTATAGTAAGCCGTGACTGTGACATTGCACTTTAGCCTGGTCAACAGAGTGAGATCCCAACTCAAATAAACAAAAAGCAAAACAACAGCAACAACAAAAACACAACACACTGAGAGAACTGTCTTTCTAATTTGGTGGAGGTTGAACTGAAGTTTTAGCAGCATCCTTCTTGAAGGTTCCTGCCCCTGCAGCCTCCCCCACCTTGCTGCCGAAAATGCAAATGAGCCCATGGGTTCATCACTTCTCCTTGGGGGATCTCCCCGCTCTGTGGGACTAGCTATTTTTCTCTTTACCACTGAGATGTATTAGCGAGTATATATTTACTCAGTATTATGAGGAGAAAGCTTGCATACGCCTTGTTAATGTTTTGTTTGCTTGTTCTTTTTAAGGTACCAGATCCCCTTTTTCTTTAGCCCCAGATTCTGTCCCTTAAAGGAGTCAATGATGCCTCTCTCCAGATCTTTCCTTTTTTGGATTCTATCCCTATTGTCTAAGGAGGAAGGTCTCTGGCAACTCTTGGCATCAGAGCATTAGTGAGAGGCATGGTGAAAGAAACTCTCTGACCTGATCTCAAACCAGGCAAAGTGGGGACCAAAGGGAGGCCCAAGCTTTACCTGTATGATGACCACTTGTCTACCTAAATCCTGAATTGTACCCCACATTTTTAAAATTAAAAAAAAACAGTAATAATAATAATAAAAAGAAAGGAACTCTCTGAAATGCCAGGGAAGTCAAGTTTCTTTATTATGGCCAGTCAGCATGACCTTGGGCAATTCACCTGAGACTGCTTTGTCTCGCCTTCCTCATCTGTCAAATAGGGATGAATAATACTTATTTGATTTACGTCATGGGTTTATTTTGAACCATAAGCTCCATGAAGCTCCAGCTCTTTGGAACAGTGTAAACTTGCCACATCACTGAAGGAAACAGATACTTTGTCTTGCCAAAATGCACATGGTTTTGGGAATCCAGGCCTTGGGTCACACCTCAGAATCCATGCTTTGGATGCTCTTGATAGGTGGTCAATCATCTCCCATTCAAACTCCTCTCCTCCCTTCAGCCCCTTTGGATAAAGTCTCAGATGGTTTTGTCTTTCTCTAAATGCTGTTTTGAGATGACTCCTGTTCTCAGTGGGATTCCAAAGTGTGACCAAAGAGGATTTGGGATATTTATGTATAAACTGGCTCAACTTAGCAGAGAAATATCTGGGCAAAAAAAAAATTGAGAGTAGAAAATGATTGAACATGGGTTTCTCCACAATGACTCCAGTATCTCGACTCAGGTGCATAAACAGAATGTGTCACATACATAATAAGACATATAATTCACATCGCACTTGAGAGTTTACAGCGTGCCTTTTCATACACACAATCTCATTCATGTATATATTATCTTTCTGTGGGCAAAAACAGACCTTTTGCTTCTCTGTACACATCGGTAGAGGAACTCGGGCTGCAGAGTAAGTGACCGAGTCACCAGACCTACCTCACACCTTCCACCCTTCCTCCTGCATGGAGTTGTCCTTGACCCTGGGGGCAATGTCATCTCCTCCACCTCTCACATTGCTCTGTCAAAAATGCTCACTTAGCAGTTTTTTCCATTGGTAATTCAGTTGCACTTATTTCTTCCTTATAGCATTGTTCACAGGACTTGAAACTCCACAAGAGTAGGATTTTTTGTATCTTTTGTTCACTGGTTATTTTCAATATGGAGAATACTGCACATAACAGGTGCTCTACAAATACTGAGTGAATAAGTGAATTGTTCTTCATTGATTAGTCATATCTTCTCAAATGGATTCTCATAGCTATGAAGATTGTTTCTCTTGGTCCCTCAATGTGCCTGGCATGGTGCTGAAGAAGTGGAATATTAGAGATGCAATTTGTGTGTAATCTACCCACCTGGACACATGGAAATCAGCAGACAGGGCTACTTTAGGGCCGAAGCCACTCTTACTTTTGGATGCCTCATCCCATACTACATTAATCTTTAAAATGTATGTACATCTCATTATATGTGTGTGTGCGCGTGTGCACATATTTTTCTGCCATAAAATGTAAAATAATTTTAATAGTTTGCTTTGTTAATTATTATTTTAGTGATCATTTTGGTTTCACAGATTCTGTTTTGTGATTTGGAGCCAAATTTTTTTTTCATCTCAAACATTTTCTTGGCCCTTGACAAGCCCACATTCCCCAGGCACTGCGCCATTGCATAAAATGGCTTTGCCTGTGGGTACTTCCAGGACAAGAATGACCTAAAAGGAACAAGAGGATGCATCAAAATCGAGTTCAGTATCCCAGTGAAACTGTTCTCCCTCCCCTTTTATCCTATTCCTGGGCCTTCTCTTCTGCCCTGCCCCATCTGCCAGACTCCAGGCATGTGCTGAGAGAGGGCGAGCTCTGAGTTTTATGGTATTCGTGGCTGTCCCCCAAGTGCAAGCGTCTAATTAGGCTTGACACTGCCGAGGCGTTTCCCTGACATTTATGTCACTGTCTCTCAATCTTTAGCAGCATTCGGTCTTGTGGGAAGCACAACAAACAATGTCAGAAACAACATAAAATTCGCCATTAGAGGAGGCCCTCGGAAACGGTGCCGCTATTTATTAGGCGCACTAAAAGGGGAGGCCGAAGGGTGGGGCCCGGCCTGCAGATTCCGGCTTGGAGGAAGAAATAAAATGGCTCATTTAAATTCTTAAGAACTGCATAGGAGGCAGAAGACACAATGAGTATCTTAGAGAAGAAAGGCCATCAGTTGAACAAACTAATCACATGGTAATCAAAGGGGAGTGAGTCGCTGCCTACTGAGAAGTACTTTAGAAAAAGTTCCAGCCGGGGAGAGTAAAGACCCTATCGAACGACAACTTTCATAAATTATAGATTTTTAAAACCTGCATAAAGGAACGTGTGATAACATGCGAAATGGATTTAAAGACGCAAAATACCCAAAGTATCTAAGCAGCGTTAAGAAACAGGCACAACTGACGTGCGAGAGAGGCTGTGATCCCCGGTCTTCAATCCCCGCGCAAGCTCCGCCTCCCATAACAAGCCCCGCCTCCCAACAAGCCCCGCCCACAATAAGCCACGCCCACACGCGAGCCCAGTCCCTGGTCGGTGCCTCTCGTTGATGTGGGATGTCTTTCGTCTGGTTTCCACCTGGAATTGGAAGTCGCCTGACTCAATAAAAAGCCTCAATGAAGGAGCAAGTTGCCAAACTCGCTCCCCACTGCACACTGCACCCCTAGTTTTACAAACTGCAGATTTTAAACATTCCTCCCAGATTCACCACACCGGAATCTGGGAGAAGCTGCATGACTCTGAGTCTGACTTCTGGACTGAGGCCAGGCTCCCTGCCCCATAGTGAGGGTGGCCTCTTGGGTAGGGTGGGGTTGATGGGACAGCTGCCCGTGCAGAGTTCCTCTCCACTCTCCCCCTAGACGTCTCCTACAATCTGGGCTGAGCATTTAAATTCTCTGCCCTCTCTGCTGTAGCCATTTTGGTCATGTGGGATTGTGCTTGGAAGGGCAGCTCAGGCCAAGGTGGACTGAGATGCTTCTGAACATCAGAGCTAGGCCAGCTCCTAGCCAAGGGAAAGGAGGGCAGAGTCTGCCTTCTGGCCTCCTGCTTCTGCAACCAGGAACCCTTTCCTTCCATCAGTGCCCCTGACTTGAGACTTGTTCTTTTTTCCAGGTGGTAACAAGGTGATAACTAGTAAAGCCTTCAGATGTGATTCTACCTGGGGGTGTCTGTCTTTGTAAAGGTGACTTGAGAAGTTGGGAAAGTCATGACAAGTTAGAAGTATTAGCATGGGTGCCCTTTCTAGCTGTGTGATCTGGGGACAGGTACTTAACTTCTCTGGGTCAAAGTTAAAGTGGAGCCAGAACTAGCAGAACTAGCATCTTCTTCTGAGTTGTGTTGAGAAGCTCAAATGAGGTCCTGGATGCAAGGAGCTCAGTGCAAAGCTCAACATGGAGTACATGTTCAGTCATGTTGGCCATTGTTAGGCTACTGAGGTCATCTTGGGAATTCAAGTGGCCAATGGCAGAGAGATGCATGGATGGGCTTAGCTATGGTTCTCTTCCTGACCTCTTCGAGGAACTGGAATGGAGAAGGAGCATTGCCCTGTGTGATCTCCTAACAGAGCCTCTAGGGAAACAGGGAAAGCTCCTCTCCTTGTCACCTGACTCCCCCTGACAAGGGAGTGAACATGCAAAGGCTTAGCCCCCTGGAAAATTAGTCCTGAAATGCCAGATTTGACTGGTGGCTGCACTGTGGACTGCAGCCCTGTAGACCACAGATTCCAGCTCCCATTAGGAATAGATTACACCTAACCTGGACTCCCGCTGGCCATTGCAGCTGTCACATGAGATAGCTTTCACACACATGAGCCAGGCCTCAGACACACTGAAAGAAAACCAGCTTTCACCGAGATTGGTCAGTTGTGGGCCTGGATCCTCAAGATTGGCTTCTATGGGCCTGCCAGTCTTGTCAGGAGTCCAGCTCTCTGCCATCATCCATTCAGTCTTTGGCATCAGAAGGGAAGGGAGTGTCTGGGGACTTTCCATGGGAATGGTGCCTCTGCCTCTGGTTCCACTCATTGGCCCCATTTCTGAGTTAGGAGAGTGACATACCACAATAAAGCTTTATTTCTGGCTTATGTCACAGTCCTTTGTAGATGGGCTGGGGGGAGAAGGTGTTTGTTCCGTGTTGTCATTTGGAGACCTAAGATCCTTCCAGGCAAAGGCTTTATGTGTATCATCTTTAATGTGTGACTTGAAAGTATCCCTGGAGTCATCCAATTGGCAGGCCACAGAAGAGAGAGTGTGGAGAAGGTGCATTTTTTGTTAACTACTTCCAACCATAACAGACATGTCACTTCTGCTCATATTCATTGGCGAGAATCAGTCATATATCCCCAGTCATATGCAGAGAAACTGGAAGTTGTAGTTTGGTTGTGAACCCAGAATAGAAAATAGGCTTAATGAGAATCTAGCTATCTCTGGAATAGACTCCAAAATGGTAGAGGATAACTCTACAACTGGGCCTGAGCTTCTTAACCTGAGGTCCTTGAATTTGCAGAGAGTTCATGCATCTCTTGAAATCAGATGCCAAATGTTGATGTACGAGCCATTTCACTTTTATCCTAGTTCCAAAGAGTTTTTGACTCCCCATATATAAAGAATCTTTGTTTTATGGCGCTTTCTGGTCCAGTGGGCAGACTTTGGGGCTGAGAACTTAGATGAATTCTCAGCATGAATGTACCCAGCTTTATGCAGGTTCATGGACTCTAGATCAGTTTCTGGGAGGTGGTAATATTGGTCAGTACAAGGCCCCCGCCCCTGCTTGGACCAGAGTACTATTATAGTACCTGCTTTCTGCATCAGATGTGCTTGGAAAAAATGATGGGTCAGGGTCAGGATTTCCATCTCCTTGTCTCTCTCTGTCCTTTTCTTCCTTCCCTCTAATAGGGAGAGAATGATTGAGAAGAGGCAGAGATTTATTAGTACCACACTTCATGGCCAGGCTGCCATTGAGACATTGTCAGTGTTAGGAAAAGGTGGACTTATTTGGCTGTGAGGAATCTGAAAGACTACGATGGGCAGGGTAAGGGCCTGGACTTGCCCTTCCAGAATGGAGCCAGGAGCAAGGGTCATCCGGACCTCTCCAGTTTTCATGTTCAGTGGGGTAGGGAGAGGAACGAGGGGGATCACAGGGAAGGGACTCCCAGACGCCCATTCGAGACAGCCTCTGTCAGGAATGAAAGGCGACTCGATGGGAAAATTGACATTTTGCACCGTTGTCTCAATGCCGTGTCGGCTTGCGATGGGCTCAGAGCACCATTGTTTTCTTCCTGGTAACGGGCTCCACCTGAAAGCGCTTCCAGACGTCGAGGGCATGGCTGAGGGGTTACAAACGGTTCCGTGGCTTAAAAAAGAAAAGTTGGAAAACCACTGGTGTAGCCTAACAATGGGGCTTTGTGTTCTCGCCTGACCCTGCCTACCAGAGGCCTTTTGTTTCCAACAATTCCTGGCACCGGACTTCAGGAGGCCATGGGCCCTGCTTTTCTCTGAAAGTCAGAAATACTTGCAGCTGGCATTTTGTTTCATCCTATCTCCTTCATTTGAGGGACCTGCCCCCCTCTGAGGCCATGGCTGAACAGGAGTGGGCTCCCTTCTCTCTCTCCGATTTGTAAGGCAGGCCAGGAGACAATACTCCGTCCGGCCTGGAGCGCCGGCTGTCTGGGTGAGTGCGACGCCAGCTGTCAGCCTGGGATGAGGTCAGACAGAGGCCACCCTGGTCCCAGGTGGGAAGGGGTCACCCAGGTGACCAGATTGCACTGGAGGCCCCAAGAGTGAGCAGGAGTGTGAACTGTGGGCCTCCCCTGTGGGAGAGGAGCTGCGAGCGCTGAGGGGAGTCAACTGCACGCTCTGGCCAGGGGCCCAGTGTTCCAGGGGCCTTCGGACCTTCAGGAAGCTTGGGCTCTTCAGGAAGCATGTGCATCTGCAACCTGGATACGGGATGCCTGGCTCTGCTGTTAATAGTTTTGTCATCTGGGGGAGGACTTCAGGCAGAGGTGGTGCATTGGATCAAGTCCCCTCTCTGGTTTTGGAGACTACAGTGGGATGATTATGAACATTCTGCTCCACCACTTGGTAGTCAGGCAACACTGGGCACGTGGCTCAGTTAATCTATAAAACAGGCCTAAAGAGAGTAAGTACTTACTTTGTAGAGTTGTCTTAACTTTGAGTCGTTGTAGGTAACACATTTAGAGCAGTGTCTGGAAAACAGTAAGTGCTCAATAAATGTCAGTTTTTATTATTAGCAATAAATGTATAGTGCGTGAGTAGATCACCAGGGGAAAGGGACCTTTCCCACTGATGACAGTTCAAGGGCTCTGTGAGTGCTATTCATGTCAATCCATCACCATCACTACCCCAAGAAGCCTTCTTTGATCACTCAAACCCACAGAGTTGCCTTCCATTGCTTTGATATGTGTGGTGGGGCACCTTCTTATTGAAATAATTCCTTTAGGTTGTGGTCTCTGCCTTTTTCTGTCCATTCTTCCAGTTACTAATATATTAAATTCTTATAAAATATTTTTTGGTTAATACCTTTCATACTGTTTTTTTAAAAAGCAAACTCAAACTCTTTTAATAAAATAAATATCCCTCATGAAAGAAAAATATCTGCAGTCTGACAGTTTTGTGCTTTTTATAAACTCACTTTTTTTTTTTAAAGATAAACACTTTAACCAAAACTACATTGTAAAGCTATAGTATTAAAATGGTATGGTGCTAGTTCAGGAAAAAGAAAAGGCAATGGAACAAAATATAAAGTCAAGAAATATAGCCAGATATATACAGGACTTTATTAAGTGATGGTGGCATTGCAAATCAATAGATAATTGATATATTATTTAATAAATAGTGTTGAGACAGCTGGCAAGTCAATTTGAAAATAAATTAATCTAAATCTCTAAACATAAAAAGATAAAGTAAGTCATAAAAGTATTTGCCATCATCACAAAAAAGTAAATGAAAATTTTAATGATATTCAAGCAGAGCAGGCATTTCTAAGCAAGGCATGAAAGTATGAAAGCTATAAAAGAAAACTGATTAGTTTGATAACATAAAGTCTGTAACTTCCATATGGCAGAATATTATAAAAATAGAAAATGAAACATGGCTAACTGGTTCTATGTAGCAAAAAAATACCATAAACAAAGTGAAAAAAAAAAAAAAACGAAATGGGGAAAATCTTTGTAACATGTATTTCCTTATTATACAAAGAACACTCAAATCAATCAATAAAAAGACAAATATAGCAGAGGAAAATAGATAAATTTCATGAAGAGATATTTCAAAGAAAAAGACATATACGTGGGCAACAAGTGTACAGGATATTATCATGCAGTTTTAGCCAAGCAGATTAAACCATATATTATTTTCACTGATCTAATTGGCAAAGTTTCCAGAGTCTCATAACGTATAATGTTACTTGCTTATTAAGTAACATACTTTCATTGTTGGTAGGCATGTAAATTGGTATTTTTTTTTTAAAGAAGCTTAATAATATCTGTCAAAATTCAAAATGGGCCTTTCTGTTGAATTAGCAATGCCGTTTCTAATAATTCATCCTACATATACTTGTGTATACCTGTGTACATATATATTGCCACACATTTAGAAATTTAGGTTTATCACTATGTTGCTTATAATAGTAAAAATTGGAAACAACCTAAAAGGAATAGTTAAATAAAAATGGTGCTTTGATACAATGAAATTCTAGAACAGCTTCTAAAAGGAATGAAATAGGCCTTCTATATTTTTATAGAAATGTGTCCAAAATGTGTTGTAGGAAGAGACAAGTAGTAAAACAGTATATATAATATTACCTCTCTTGTATACAAATATTTATATGTAATACATTCCTGCATGTGTTTAACACAGTCTTGGAATAATACACATACGAGGAAGAGTGAATAGTGTTTACCTGAGGGAGTGGACTGGAGGGGTTCTTGTAAGAGAAGAGGGTAGCTTTGGCTTTTAACTTTATGCCCTTGTGAACTCTTTTAGTTTTGTTAACAACAAGCATGTTTTACCTTCAAAATTAAAAAAAGTCTGAAATTAAAAATAGTCGCATTAATGCCAGCACAACACTAGCAATATCAATAGCAGTGAATTTCAGAAAATATTTTAGCAGCACCACCATGTTCAGTTGCACAGGTTGCTCATTCTACAAATCCAGAGGGCACCATTCACAAAATTATGTGTACATCTATGTATGTGTCTTAAAATGTCCTTGAAATCCATCATTGTGGTTCCTTTATCAGATCAACAAATATAAAGTCCTTGATCTCTGCAAGACTCTCTGTTAGGGAAGGCCTCAACAAATTAGAAAAAAGGCTTAAGGACCATCTGAAAAACCAAATGGCAAATGAACATGGCATCACCTGAATCAATCCCAGAGAATCCATGGATATGAGGGAGACTCAAAGAAACCTAGAATTTATTTATAAAAAATTGAGCATTTATTCTTACATGTCAAAACTTCAGTCACCTTCAAAGTCTTCTCTGTTTGATGCAACATACCTACTAAGATGCTTTCTCCACTGCTCAAAACAGTTTTTGAATTAATCAATTCTAATGTCTTCTAGCGCTTCTGCCGTTTTTTAGTTTCACTTCTTCCACATCAGCAAAATGCCCCTTTGAGGACTTTTTTTCATCTAAGGAAACACAAAAAAAGTCTCTCAGGTAATATCAGGTGAAAAGAGAGGGTGGGGCTTGAGGGTCATGCCGTTTTCAGACAAAAACTGCTGAACACTTAGCATGGTGTGGGCATGTGTGCTCATGAATTACCCATCGTGAAATGGGCAAATGTGTTGAAAGAGTCTCCAAAAAAAATTCACTGAAGCTAAGTATAGCCTCTCACAACAACACTAGCTGGTACACTGGTGCTGATGGGTTCCTAGAACACTTGCCTAGCAGGGGAAGCCCACTCTCCAAAAATAATTCATTTTTGGGGGGAGATCCCCCTTGTATAAGATGAAAGCTGAAATAGAGTAGGTGCCTAGTGCAGTGAATAGGGTGGAGAGTTAAGAAGAAAAATAAAGGGAGGAATGAAAAGATGCAGCGAAGGAGCCTCGCCTGGACCCATAATGATGTGTGCCTTGAAATGGGGGCGTAAGAGAAACTCAGCCCTGGGTATCTCTCACTTTATTTGTTACCCATCTTAGACTCCAGTTCTGCCTGGCACATCATTTGAAGGAGGTTGGGTTGGCATGGAAGGTTTCTCACCAGTTGGTATGGCTTTTCCCTTCCTTCCCTGTACTCTAACCAAGCGTTGCCCAACAGCTGGCTGGAGAACAATATGACCAGGCCTTTCATCTGTGGGTCTCCTTCTCCTTCCCTTCGTAGTTCAGGTGGCTTCCCTTCTACCTGACCCTGCTCTGCCCTACTGCTGGTGTCACACTTTCAGAGCTGAAGGCATGGTGCACAGCACTCTCCCTGTCTTTTCCTGTTCTTTTCCACGCCGTCATGCACCATTTGCCTAGGAAGCTCACTGGCTCCCCCTTGACCTTCAGGGTTCTTCTCTGAGTCCAAAGACACTCCTCCCCTTTTGGAAAGTCTTCTTTCTCATTAGAATGCCGTGGCTGTCAACCTTACCTCATATTAATTGTGGCCTGCATCTTGACTTGATTAAAAGACACGCATATACATATTTAAAGGCAAAATTGACCAAAATGGACTTTGAGTGGTTTTAGTCATTTAGATCCCAGCAACTCTAATCTCAAGCTTTGAAAATAAGTTGCCTTTGTGTAGTGAAAATTGCAGCTGGTTAGTGGCTCTAAATTATACCCACAATTCAGTTGATGACTGGTGCAGAATGACTCTCGCCATCGGGCAGAAAAGTTGGAAGGTCAGCTTCCCACAGCCCAACCAGAGCAATGGGCATATTCTCCAAGTGCACCAGGGCTCAGGCTGCTGTGTTTGCCCATCGTGACTTTCCTTCGTAAGTCTTCAAAGATGAGGAAACAAGTCAGGAACCCGACTAAGCAAGACCCGGAACTTTGAGCCAGATCTATAATGGGGAAACATTAAAATATTTTCATCTGGATTAATTCCCTGCTGGTGGTATCTTTCTGTAACTATCCAGGGATAAAGTCCTATCGGAATAACAATAATTAAAAAAAATCCCAACTGAGGCTCCAAACATCCTACCCTCATCAGAAATCTGGCAGCATCATTTTGGGGTGGTTTTGTGTAGTTCTGTGGGGAAGCCAAGGCCTGGAACTGTTCACTTGCATAACTTCCCTGCCCAAGCTAGGAGTCCAGGGTGGAGGTAGTCTTGATTTCTCTCTTTATCTGACAGTTTCCCTTTCTGAAGTTTTAGTGGATATACCAACATGGCAGTAGAAGACAGTCTTCTGAAAAGTGTCCTTGTGCAGTAAAAATGATGGTGGTGGAGAATGAAAAGGGCATAAGGTGTAGGGTGCATTAGAAGAGGGGGCCAGGGTTCCCATTTCACAGAGGCTTCCTGCAAAAGCCACTGAAGGAGAGACTTCTCTGGCTATAGAAGCACTTAGCAGGATGTTCGAGGCCTGGGGTCACCCTTCACTACTCCAGTGAGGGAATCTAGTCATAGGGACCTAGACCACTGTCTTGACTGTTCAATCTCTGCCTGTTCTCATCAGTGACTTGCTAGACCCATTCTTCTATAATGGAGGCCTTGAGAGTTTATTAGATTAGAAAACAACCCTACTTTTTATTAATGGTGGCAATGGGGACACATAAGAAATATTTCACAGTGGATGCTCATGTGAGATGTGGAAGAGAAAGACACCAGGTGCTGGAACCCACCATAGAATTTGAAGCCATTTTTCTTGGCTGATCATCTGGTGTTATGATAGTAGACAAGGTACTTGGCCTTCTCCGATGAGATGCAGGCAATAATTTCTGGTAGATTTAGATGACATTGCTAGAAAGAGAGGGTGTGATAATGATTCTGTAGGAGAAATGGGGGTGGGACGAAATTGAAACAAGAATGAAATTCCATTTGAGGTGTGCCTAGGTAACATTCAGAGGAAATTACTAGTTTAAAACTGGCAATTGGAGTACTAACTGTTTGACAATGGCTTAGTGTTGTGGCCTTAAAAATAAGCCTAGGAATATTTCTTGCCCACATGAATGTTTTCTCTACCACAGATATGGTGGTAGAAAAGTGAATAAAACTGGTATTTATTTTTTCTCCAGGGCTGGTATAAAATAAAAAAGTAAACAAACAAACTAGGCTTTCAGGTAAGAACTTATTTTCAAGGCTACGCTAAGACAACATTTTTAGAGGGAGATGAGCCTGGGCTTGGGCTCCCCAACGGGATGGTCACGGTGTCTAAAGACGAGAAGAACAGTAAATCGAAGTGCAGTTGCCTCTTAATGGTATCCCATGTCTTTGGCCTTGAAGGGCAGAGACTCAGAATTGGTCCAGCCTGATGCTTCGTTGGTCATAAAGATTTAATTACAGTCCTTATTTGACCAGGATTGTAACGTGAGACCCAGTTAGTATTTACTGGGATTCTCTCACATCACCCCTCACTTTCTCCCCTTCCTGCCCACCTTCTTTTAGTTTCCCTACCCCCACCCCCTATTAAAAGGATGACCAGTTTTGAATTACGGTAATAGCTGCACTCTTGGTTTAGGACTAACCTCCCTGAAATTTTCAGGACCACTAATTTGTGGTTCCTCCAGTGCTAGAATGAACTTGGCGCTCTGGCCTTTAGACTGGCAATGCAGTAAAAGTTTAAAGCGAAGACTGCCTCAGAGCCAAAAGAAGAGAGGAGATTGAAACCTAAAGGTTATCCTGAAATGCACTTTACTGTTATCTATGAGAACAAATGAGTTAAAAAAATTTCAAATACCAGAATACCCTACAGGGAGGAGATATAACTATTAAAGGGCTGTTATAGCTGCAATAAATGTAGGAACAATAAAAATAAATTGATGAAGTAAATGTCAGCGCTGTTCCCCTGAGCTGCCCCCACACCTTTGTCCAAAAGTAGAACATCTCCAATTACAGAGGGTGGAAACAGCCTTCAATGACAATATGACAAGGACAGAACACAGAACGCTGGCACAGAGAACACAATTATGCACAGCCTTGAAAAATTGTATCATAGCACAATGCATGGGAGAAATCAATTAATGATGCAGGGCTTCCACTGCTGTCTAATAATCCTAGAAAGGAAAGGAGGGAAAAAAATACTCTGCACATCCAGTGCATCAAAAAGGTGACCCTTAAGTGGAAGTCTACATAATACCAGAGGTCAGTCTTCCGAGTTTATAGCATCTGAAAACTCTTTTTTTTGCCTTCTCAATTTTTTTCCCCTTAAAAAAACCCCCTAACAGTCTTAAGGAGGCATTTAAGTAAAAGTCACTTCTTCTCTGGTTAAATAACCTTGCAAAGAGAGTTCTTGGGCGGAAAGGGCAGGGATGAGCAAGGCATGTGGCTGTTGTCACAAGCCCACCAGCTGAAAGGGAAAAGGCAAAAGTTAGGCATAAACACTGTGGAAGGTAGAAGGTGATTTATCTTGTGCAATTTACAACAGGTGCTAAACATTACGAAAACCAGAGCTATTAAGCAATCAAATTAAGCTATAATTATAACTGAAGAAAACTGTACAGGAATTCTAATTAATTCAAATCTGAACATGTCCAAGAGGAATGCTCCAGCAACCCTACTTCTGAATAAAACAAAACAAAAATAACCCTTGGATAATGCCTTCAGATTGCACAGGAAATTAAGAAATAGTTCTCAGCCTGAATATTCCAGGCATTCCTTGTTAAACGGTGACAGAATTTTCTGCAATGCCCGGGCACTTGGCTTTTCGGGCACACCCAGTCTAAAGCGTGCCCTTGGTGGGGTCCTCAATTCAGTGGGATTTGGAGAAGGAGTGGGCAAACGGATTCCACCATTCATGCAAGTACTTCAAAGTGCCTGAAGGGTTAGCTCATTCTTCTCGCCTTTGAAGGTTTCTCACAGGGCACGTGAACCTTTTAAAGAGCTCTCCATGCTCCCCCTTTATGTTTCTGTTGTTTGTATGTATGTCTGTCTTCTGGGCCAATTCCATTTTCTTTCCAGCCACTCCTCTTCCAATCCTCAATGGCAATCTTTTCACCTGCCTTGAGCTTTCTGCTTTTCTCTCACTCCAGGGAGCCCAGGGATGTCAGAAGACCAGGGCAGGGCTTTCTATGGGGTGTGCCAAAGCCACGCAAGTTGTGTTCAACAAAGATGGTATGGGAAGAAGGGTTTAGATGATTGTATGAAATTTCCAACCCAAAGAGCAAACCATTTGGTTAGGATGCCTGTTTCCTTAATTCATGATTCTTTAATTTTAACAATTCAAGAACAGGAATAAGAAAAACAATAGTAACGAGAGTGAATATTTATCAAAAGCTTGTTATGTACCATGTTAAATTCTTCACCTGGATATCTTAGTGCATTCATGGTGCTATAATCAAATATCTCAGACTGTGTGATTTATAGATAATAGAAACCTATTTCTCATAGTTCTAAAGGTTAGGAAGTCCAAGATCAAGGTGTCAGCAGATGACATGTCTGGGGAGGGCTGCTCTCTGCTCCCAAAATGGTGCCTCTTGCTGTGTCCTCACATAGCAGAAGAGACGGAAGGGCCAAATTCACCCTTTCAGTCCCTTAATCCCCACCTTTTAATACTGTTGCAGTGGGAATTAAATTTTAACATGAATTTTGGAGGGGACTTGATCATTCAAACCACCGCACTGGATTATCTCAATTAATTCTCTCAACCACTCTATAAAATAGGCACACTTAAAATATCCATTTTCTAGAAGAAGAGTCAGGACAGGCTATTGGCTGTTAAATAGATTGTAAAACAAAGACCCTTTTCATTTTATTCATGCGATCCTCTTATATTTCTAAATAATTTAGTGTAATTCTCTTTGCCTTTCACTCTCTCGGGTCAATGTGGTGAGGAGTGTGGGTGGGTTGAGTGAGATTTTCTCATGGTGAGTTTTCCATCTGGGGTAAGAGAGCAGCATGGCTCTTGGCATTAGCACAATTTTGCCCACCATTTTGAATATTTACTTTTTAACACTTCCTTGATTTTTGCCTTGACTTTGCTTCCATTCACATAATAGGATGCTGGGCAGGGGAGCAAAGTATAAAGAAACATTGAATTTGTGCATACTGTTGAATCGATATCACTTTTCGCCATTACTAAAGTTTGTGTTCTCATGGGAATCTCCATGTTGACTGTTGACAGCGCTAATACAGGGCATGTGGCTTATTTTATTTGTTTTTTGCTGTGGTTTGCATCCCTTGGAGACTTCTAGGTCACATGCCCTCTCCCTTTGATGCATTGGGTCGGAGAGGGTTGGTAGCTTCCTAGTTTGGCAAGACTAGTCCATGAATGTTTACTAGAAGCAATTCTCAATATTAGCACTATGAAGAAATTCTAGCTTCCATTGGTAGATGAGGAAATCAAGAATGTGAGAGTTAGACATTTGGCCAAGGTCACATTTCTAGTTATGTGACAGACACAAGAACTGAGCTAGAAAGCAGAATGCTCTTCCATGGACCACCTCGCCTGTGCATGCACATGGCCACTGGCTCTCACACCCAGTTTTCTTTTGCTGCCCTTGAAGCACCCTGCAGGGAACCTAGAACCTTCCCTCTCACTTTCCAGGGCATCTGCCAAACCCGAGACTAAGAGGAATGCAGAAATTGCCCAAGGTTTACCACAGGGAGGCTCGTGCTAACAAAAATGGCTTTTTGCATAGGGTACCAGATGGCTAGTGTAGAACACCAGCCTGGAGACTCCTAAAGGACAGCTCAGGGACCCAGAGTAGTCTCTCACAGAAAGTATATGATGTTATTATTGCAGCTGGGAGATATGAAGACACCTGCTATCATAGAAATATAGGCAAAAGCTGAAATGTATGTGTATTTGAAAGGTAAATAGTAATCCCTAACATGCACTGTTACCAAGGCCATGATGCATGCCATTCAATTCTCACAGCCACTCAGTGAGGTCGACAGTTATTCTCCCCAACCTAAGCTGAAGAAATTGGACCTAAGTGACATTCAGGGACTTTTCCAAAGTCTCACAGCTTGTAAAGGGCAGACCTGAGATTCCAGCTCAGGCAGGAGGACCCTGACGTCCTGACCAACAAGTTGTGCCCATCACAAGCCTGTTGTGTGAGGGGGTCCCAAAGGCAAAGCGTGATGACCCAAGTGGGAAAGGGGACTGTGGACCTGGAGCAGGGTGGATGGGTAGGATTGTCTGGTCAATTTTGGTGGAGGAAGAGGTCTTTGAAGTTGTACTCTGTGACAGGTGGGACTGGGAAGGCAGCGAACGGTGGCAGTGAAGGGACATGTGTAGGCTTCACAGATGATACGAGCAGAGGTGACGATGCCATGTACGCTTCAACACTCCCACAGCAGGGAGGGCATTGGTCTCCTTCCCTTTCCCTTCCCTTTCAGGATTCTGCCTGGGTCCAGCTTGCATGGGCTCAGGCTGGGGCAGAACCAGCCCTCCCTCCCCTCTCCATTCTCTTCAGTATGGCCTTGGCCCTAAGGCTTTTCCTGGCCTTCCTGCTCCTGTGGGTGTGGCAGGTGCTCTCAGGATCTCTCAGGGAACTTTTGGTCATCCACTTCATGGCCTGAGGTGTGATCTGTGCTTTCTGTACCTTGAAAGACAGCAAAGGCCTGCTGTGGTCTGTTGCCCTGACAAGCTCTACTTGGCGGTCCAACCACATGGAAATTTCCCAGTCTGCCTCTCTGAAGCCCTGCTCTCCTCATGAAGAGCTTCTGGAGTGAGGGAGGCCTGGGCACTCCTTGTGCCTGCACACTCTGCCTCCAGCTTTCAAAATCCTCCCCAGTTTTGCATAAATAATGGACACCCCTCCCATGTGTGGGGTGGAGGCTAATTTTGACCTCCAGTGGGGAGACTTGCTTTTAAACTGGTGTAGAGGGTGATCCAAGAGCAGCCCCGGGGTGTGGCTACAGCTCTGGAATGAGCTGACCAGCACGGCACCCACCCAGGCTACCTGTGCCCTGTTTATTCCTTCTGCAAGGCTGGATCAGGAGTCCTTTCTAGGAGCAGAGCATGGTGGTGAGCTTTGGCTCTGGGCTTCCACTGCTTGGATTCAAATCCCAGGGCTCTCATCACCAGCAGTGTGACTTTGGACAAGTTAATCAGCACTCGGTTCTTCAGTTTCCTCACCTGTGAGATAAAGATAATCATTGTACTTCTCTCATCTGTGTGTTGTGAGGAGTAAGTGGAAAAATACATGAAAAATATGTAGAACAGCAACTGGCACACAGTAGATGCTCAATAAATGCTAGCCATGGTTTTGCACTATGAGTGTTTGTGGAGTCCTGACCTACCAGCTCATTTTGTAGATGAGGAATCTGAGGTTCAGAAAGGCCATTCATCTGCCTGAGATCATCCGTCTGGTAACAAATCCAGGGCTGTGGGCGGCTGCACTGAATGATCATGCCAGGACTATTTCCACCTCAGCAAGGTGCAGAGCTCAGGTGTGTATCTCAAAGTATGGTACGAGATCCCATGCATCGGGATGGCTGGGGAGGCTTATTAAAAATACAGATTCCTGAATTCCAACCTGGACCCACTAAAACAGACTTTCTGGGGTGGTACCTGAAAATCTGCATTTTAGCCGAGAGTGTGGCCTTCCTGTTTCCTCCTTTCACTTCTGCTCTTGTCTTATGTGCCCAACAGCTTAAGAACAGCCGAATTAGCATTCGGTAGTGTGATCAAAACACTAAGAGACTGGATGACAGCAGAGTCTCCAAGTTTTAGGATCAGCCTGTGTGCACGTCCTGCCACTCGTGTGCCCTGCTTGCTGCCTCATCAACCTGTCCCCAGTGAGCTGACAGACCTGTTGATGAAAGGGGAGGGACTTGAGGAAAAAACGGGGAAGGTCAGTAGGGGATTACGTGCACATGGCAAGGCCGAGATGGTGGGTGGCACTGACATTCCATCAGAGGCGGAGGCTAGTGAGTGGAGCGGTCAGGACGGGCTTTTGGATGGGGAGGCCCTTGCAGGTTGGGGGTGATTTGAGTAGGCGGAGGAAAGAAGAAAAGCCAGCTCAGCTGAGGCCACCTCTGGGGAGTGGGATTTTGGGGGGCAGGTGTCACTGGGGAGCAGCTAGGGCTAGCATGAACCACCAGCCACCAAGGCACCTACCCCCTTCTTTTGATAGTTAAGTTGCTCTTTCATGATTAAATAAACACACACCTTCCCTTCAAAGCTACCGTTGATTTGATTTCATCCCTGTTTGATTTCATTCCTTATTGTTATTTTTTTGGTGGCTATGTGAAGGCAGCTTGCCCTTTGATTTCCTTTGTCCCTACAACCCTCAGGGATAGCAGAGGCCGGCATGGACATAGTGTGGCCATAGGCATGTGGAAACTGCCGGCTGGTAGGGCAGGAGGGAAATAGCTGCACGTGGGGAAGTGTAGGGAGGCAGGGACTCTGCTGCTGGGCTGGGCATTGCCTCCACAGCAGTTGTCCATACCCCTCCCTCCTGCCTCTGCGCTCTGGACATCTCCTGATCTGCTCAGAAGGAGTGGGGGTGGGCTGACCTTCATGGCAGATGTGGAAGAAGAGCGTGCCCTGGTTCCTGTCACTGGAGGTTACATAGATTTATCTGTGCTGCTTTACATCCTTTCTGGAAGCTGGCAGAGTATAAATTAGAAATAAATAAAAATAGATTTATCAGCACTTTCCAAGTTTATACCAAATTCAGGGGTGACAGTGGAAGTACCTCTCTGGTCAGGGGTCAAGGTGCCTGTGCAGATAAAGACCAGTAGCTGAATCTTTCCAGCAGAGCAGAAACTCCCAGCCAGACCTCTTGATGAGAGGGAACACAGGAGTAGCAGCTCATATCTTGAGTGCTAACTGTGGTCTATTTGCTAAAATAAGTCCTTTACATGGATTAACCTTTCAAGGTAGGTACCAGTATTACCATTTTCAAGTGAGAAACCGAGGCCTAGCAAGAATAAGTTATGCACCCAAGGATGCACCAGTGAGTGGTAGATTTGGAATTGAAACCCAGGTGGCCTGACTCCAGAGGTTACACTCCAACTCAGGCTACAGAGTCACCTACCTCACTTGCCTAGAGAAAGAAGGGACCCTGAGGGCCCTGAGTGTTTATTATCAGTTAGTTAGAGGGCTGCTGATAGGCCTGGCTCTGTTTCATTGGGAGGCTGACTGGAGTCAGCATTGTTTGTGCTCAGGAGATCAGCAGCTCCTAGAGACCAGAGTCCTGGACTCATGGAGCTGCTCTGCCTAGGCCTCAGCATGTTGGACTTGTCTGCACAGTGTCTTTGGCTATAGGTAGTCAAGTGCAGCCATTGTTGGTAGAAATCCTCTGCCAAGCTTTGACAGGGAACCATCTTTTTATTACTCATCATGTCAGAGTAGAGAAAGAGGAGTCTTCCTTCTGGTCAGCTGAAGGATTCCTACTACCTTTTCTTCATATGGAGATGATTTGGAATAGTCTGTTAAGTTGCCTCTAGGCCTCAGAGAGGACAAACATTATGCCACCAGGAGGCCTCACTGTACTGGTTGCAAAGAAGTGGCAGAGTATAAATTAGAAATAAGTAAAAGTAGATTTATCAGCACTTTCCAAGTTTATACCAAATTCAGGGATGACAGTGGAAGTGCCTCTCTGGTCAGGGGTCAAGGTGCCTGTGCAGATAAAGACCAGTAGCTGAATCTCTCCAGCAGAGCAGAAACTGATTGCAAAGAAGTGGGTGAAAGACATGGATGGTTAGCCCAGTTGGAGACACGGACATGAGCCCTATTTCACACTGGCTTCTTAAGATAGGTCTTCAAGGACGTGGAGTTCTCATTTCCTGGAGTGTGCTCCGTGGATCTCTGTGATTCCAGCTTGCCATGGATCCTCCCTGATGTCCACCATCTCTGTCATCTACACAGAAAACTAGAGAAGAATGGCACCTCCCCACCCCTGCTTCCAATATTTGGAGCACCTCTTTGAAGTCAGAAAGTGTGTTGACACTCAGTGCCTTGGTTTTACCCTCACTGTGCATTATTTTTCTCTTAGGAGGGCCACAAATCCTTCTCAATCTCCTTTGGAATAAAGAAGAACATAAACAAGGGTTTTTCAGCCTTGGAACTACTGACATTTTGGCTAGATAAAGCTTTGTTATGGGAGGATTTTCTGTGCACTGTAGGCTGCTTAGAAGCATCCCTGGCCCCTACCCACTATATGTCAGTAGCACCACCCCATTTCTCTAAGTGGTGATAATAAAACAGTCTCCAGGCATTGCTCAATGACACCCCCACCCCAGGGAGGGGAGGGAAAATTTGTTCTTGGTTGAGAACCATGGATGTGGCATCATGATCATCAATTTCATTTGACATCAGGAAGGAAAAATAACCAAGGTCCAGGAGTCATCTCTATCCAACTCCATTGACCCTCAAAGAGTTTTCTCTCAGAACTTATCTTTTTAACCCCTAAGAGCTTGATTATACATTATTATTTACGTGGAGGGCCTGGATACCATGTGAATATAGACTTCACTGTTCACTGTTCTCAAATGAGGCCAGACTTAACCATAAGAAGATGCCCTTGTGGGGAAATCTTCTTTGGGCAAATTACCAAACATATTGAGCACCAACAACATGTGGTGCATGTAACAGGCATTCGTTGGGAGGTGTACCAGGGCAAATACAACATGGCTCCTGTTTCTTAGAAATCCTTCACCCTAATGTTGGAGAAAGACAAGCGCATCCACAATAATGAGTGTGACCCTGGTGGGATGGTGCTGAGACAGGTTTATGGGTAGTGTACATCCAGGCATCAAATTAAGACTGTCTGATTTCATATACTGCCACACTTAGAATCCCTCATTAATATCAAGAAAGACAGATCAGATAAAGGAATTGTGTTTGTTTTCAAATTTCCATTTTGAAGTGATTTTAGACTTACAAAAAATTATAAAAGTTGTACAGGGTTCTCAAATACCTTTCACCAGTCCCCTAATGTCAGTATCTTATAACCTCTTATATAACCATATATGATCGTAGAAACCAGAAAACTAACATTGCTCCTGTATTACGATCTAATCTATACATTTTATTGAATTTCACCGATTGTCTCATTAATGTTCCCTTTTTGATTGGTCCAAACCAGGCTCTCACACTGCATGTCACTCTTGTCTCTCCTTAGCCTCATCTGTGACAGTCTCTCAGTTTGTCTCCCATGACTTTGGCACTTTTAAGGAGTAATGGTCAGCTATTCTGCAAAATGTCCCCTGCCTTGGGTCTGTCTGATGTTTTCTCATAATTAGATTGATGTTCTGCATTTCTGGCAGGAATCCCATAGAAGTGATGTTCTCAGTATATCCTCTCTGGAGGTGCATAATGTCAATGTGTCTTATTACTGGTGATGTTATCTTTGATCACTTGGTGAAGATAGTGGCTGCCAGGTTAGTCACTATACAGTTTTCTCTTTGTAATTAGCAAGTATCATGTGGGGAGATGCTTTGAAACCATGCAAGTATCCTGTTTCCCATCATACTTTTGCCCACTACTTTTAGCATCCATCAATGGTTCTTGTCTGTCACAATTATGATAGTGTATTTGCTTAATGGTGATTATTTATTTATATCATTTATTTCACATTTATTCATTGGAGTTATACTGTAAGAAATAGATGCCCCATCTCCCTCATCTATTTACTTAATTATTGACTTATGCCAGAATCGGTCATGGATGTTTATGGTATTAAACCCAGAGGTCACCTTTAAACCCCATCCATGGTCGGAGGGGGGCGGGTTCAGCCTTGCCTCATCGCTTGCCTGGATCTCTACAACAGCCTCCTAACTGGTCTCCTTGCCTCCAGCCTTCTCCCTTTTGGTGCAGACTTTACATGTCCACCTGAGGTCACGTAATAATAGTTTGACCATGTCACAACACTTTAGTTGCTTTCTTTTGCCCTTAAGCTTTTTTGAATGGTAATAAAATTAATGGACAATGAACATTTGTTGAATATTTACTAAGTGCTTTCCACACATATTCTCATTGAATCCTCCCAATACTTGACTGAATTAGGTAGCATCCCTGCCACCATCAGCAGCGGTAGCCTCCCTACAGGGCAGTTGAAGAAATCGAGGTACAAAAGCATTAGACAACTTCCCCAGAGTTGCTGAGCTGTTAAATGTTGAGCTCAACCTCTCAGCCACTAGACTCTACCACCTGCTGAATAGGCCCTAGTCATCTAACTTCAGCTACTTCTCCAGCCACATATTTCACCAGTCCCAGCATTCATTACACCTTCCATAAACAGTCATTGTAAACACAAGTTACAATTTATTGCCCAATATTGCTGAGCGTACAGATGATATTTTGGCTGCAGTGGTGGCAGGGACATTGGTAGCAGTGGCAGGAGTAGTTTTCTAAGTAGTATAATTGTATAAGTAGTAGTCAACTCTCTTAGATTGTACGTAAGTCTAGTAGTTCAGTATAGTTAACTAGGCTGTGATGTGAATTTCCTGTGAATATCTCTCCGACCTGTTCACATCTGGACTGCCCTCCTAGAACTTCATCACTTTTTCTCTGTCTCCCCTCTACCGGGAAATCACCTCTGCAAAATTCTTCCTGAGCATCCAGTCTATGATGACCACTTTTCCATCAAAACCCCTCTTTGCTATCATAGCATGTTGATTCTACTGTGGGTTCAGAGCTGTAAGGACTTGTAGTCAAGGATCAGGAATTTTAGCCTGCTATATGCCTTCACTGCCTAGAAAATTTGCCTTTTGTATAATTCGTGCTCAATTTGAAGATTCACTGACTGATAACTACATTTAAGACATGAAGAGTAATAACTCTAATGCAAGTTAATACAGACCTCAGATCCATTATCTAAGACCCTTTGGGCCATATATGTTTCAGAATACAGAATTTTTCAAATTTAGCAAGATATTATGGTACATATAAAATATAATTTAAAATACCCCTGGTGGGGTCTGGGGAAGTATTTCTTAGTCAAAGACATCAATATTTTTGTAATGATGTGTATGAATATTCTAAGTGGGATAAATAAACATTTTAAATAGCCTCATGACAAGTTTTATCATCAAATGAATTCCAACATTTTTCACTCTCTGAGTTCTTTCAATTTTGGAATTGTGGATAAAGGATTATGTACTGGTATTAGGGTATTTGTCTGTGGTATAAAAAGGCTCTATTTTGCCCTTGGAGTTGAGATAAAAGAGACTTCTAGGGATGAGAACTTTGAGGCCACTGGCACTGTGGTTGGGAGAGTTCTGTGGCCGCTCACCTGGTGGTGAATTCAGGCCTGGTCTGACTAGATGACGAGCCAATTAAGAACTATTACAGCTGTTCAGGAGCGGGGACTTGAGTGCTGGTGAAGGGATGGAGAAAGAAGTTGAGGTGAGATATTGCACAGGAATAAGCCACAGAACTTGAGGGAGAGGTGTGTCAGCCTGATGAACCAGATGTTTCCAGGATTTGTGCTCCACAGTTTGAGAGAGCGTTGATATTTTTCACAGAGCCAGAGTAGAGCAAGGTGGGCTCACGAGGAGACCAACTTGCTGAGCATGTGGAATGTGTCTGTTGCCCATCCAGGCAGAAGTATGTTTTCAGAAGAAAAGAGCAAATGAGTTCGAAACTACTTCTAAAATGATACCTGGTATGCAAATATGTTATTGGTCATGAATATTTCTTTTATTATTATTATTATTATCACTCTATTCTTTTTCAAGTATCCTCATCATTAGTCTAAAATCCCCTGCTGCCCAAGACCAGGCCATTTCTCAAACTGGCATTTATCCAGGTGTCCAGGCAGATCTGCCCCAGATCTCCCAAAAAACTATCACATGTATGCTCTGTTGGTTTGCATTGTCAGACTGTAAATGGTCACTTACTTATTAAAAAACAACAGGCTTTATCTCTGAGTGGATGTTTGGAACCCAGGTTTCATCTGGGATAGTTTTCCTGACTGAACTACCAACTCTGGGAAACAGAGGATTGAATGGATACAGTGTTGGACTGGGGGTAAGTCATAAAGTTCATGGTTAGGTTTAGTAGCTTTCTAGAGCTAGAAACAGTTGCAAAAGACAAGCGCACCCTGTTGTCAAGATCAAAGCAAGCCTTGACTGTCAGTCCCTGGCCAAAATGACTGTCAACACAACTGTAGGGCTATGCTTACCTTTCTTTTTTTCTCTGATCAGGCAGAGGTAAAAGAGCTGATGAGAATTCTTCACTGAATCTCTCTCTCCTCTTGCACAGAGAAACTGCCTTGTGTCTGGAAAGCTCAGAAGACATCCCTGTTAGACCTCACCCTGCAAGGATGCCTCATACTGGGAGGACAGGTTTGGGGGCCAGGTGGGTGGTCCAGCGGAGCAGGAGGGAATGCCCTGATTCCAGTTTCCTCATTTTGTACCTCTTTCACTGTTTGCTGGTGCCATTGGGATTTCTGTGGAGACTCTCAGTCCTGGGATGCAGGGCAAAGAGAAGGGGAGATGGGTGGAGGGATTGTATAGGAAAGGAAGATAAAATTGGCAACTTTGTTTCAACTCTGATGCTGGTTCCTAAGGATTGCTTTGATAAACCCAAATAATCTTCCAGGGATGAAAGCCTTGCTTAGGGATAGGAATAAAACTGTGGCAACTAGGTGTGGTCAGGTCTCCCCAGGGGACTCTAGAGTTCCTGGCTCTCGCCAAGGTCCCACTCTGTTTTCACTTGGCAACAGCTGGTGCTCTGAGCGGTTACCTGCTCTCCCAGTGGACTGAGCCAGCACCTAGAGCACCCTGAAACCAACAATGGCACCAAGACGGACTTGTGCAAATATATCTCAATTCTCCACCAGAACTGTTGGGGTATATTCTAAGCTGCAGCTACAAATGGTAAGTATGTTTTAAATATTCATGACCTTGTCCCACAGGTGACTCCATCTCCACTGAGTGTCTCCCAAACTTCTTCGAAGCAGCTCAGTGGGTTTCACAAAAGCCATACAAGGGGATTGGAGACCTTCAGGTTCTGAGGTTGTGTCAGGATTGAACTCTGGACCGTGGTCTAGGTTCTACAGCCTTGTATCAGAGTTTTCATGCATATAGAACAATGGAAGAAATGTATCAGAATTGTAATCCTGATAGGGGTTTAAATTCACCTAGGTCACTGAGTTGACAATCCAATGGACTAATCTGAGGGTGTGGTGGTTGCAATTCTGTTGATACTGTGTTTTCTGGAATAAGAGATGGAGTGAGTTGAGTAGAAAATCTGCAGTCTTGGCTCTCTGATCTCCCTTCCTCTGATCTTCCCCTCACCCCTCCAACCAACAAACTGGCCCCAGAACCTGTTCTGGAATCTGGGCTAGGAAAGGAAGGGCTGACAGAGACATCCTCTCTAGTACCTGTCTCCCTCCAGGGGGACTCTTGAAGAAAACCTGCAGCAGAGAATTTTCCTGTACTCCTTATCAAAGAGAAGGATTTCACTTGCTTGTTTATTAATGGGTGCTGTCTAGTAGTTAAATCTGCTAGGGGACTAGGGCGTGGGAGCGTGTTTGAGGTTTTTTGTTGATAAATATCATGTGGAAATAGAGTTCTGCTGGTGTAAGCCAACTCCTGAAAAATGGGTCCCTTAACGTCCTCTCAATGAGACCTGTTACATGACATCCAGCCGGGGAGCTAAAATACTGGTGAGAAATTGAAGCCATAGATCAGTCTCCTAGTGCGGCCTCCTCAGCTGTGATTGTTAGGTGTTAACTTGAAGGCTCTACAGCCCTCTGGTCTTGCCTGTGTCAGATAGATGGCAGCTCAAGGACCAGGGCAGGGCAGGAGTGGCTGGCGATGCGGTGCTGACACTGCCAGGTGCTAATTTTGTGTCTATTCCCCTCTGGCATGCCCTCGGCATGGCTCAGGGTAGAAGAGAGACCCTTGAGGACTGGTGATTGCATCACTCATGGTCCAGCCAGGAAAAGAGGAGACATCTGAGATATTTCACATAGTGGGAATTTCATGTAGGCATTGGTTACCAAGGTGTAGGAAGGGTTGGAGGAGCAAAAGAGAGAAGGTGGGTAGCTGTGAAGGGGCAGAAGAAAGAAGAGGTGATGCCCAGAGATTAGGAAACTGAATCCCTCTGGACTGGAGCCTGCACCTGAGCCCATGGCAGTGCTGCTGGAACTGCCAAGGAGGTGCTGCTTCCGGCCCCTGGGTGGCTGGAATTGCGAATTACTCTGCCCCACTGCTGCCATGGCAACTGCCGGCCCGTGCCAGAGCTGCCTCCAATGTTCAAAAAGAGAGTAGGAAGCGTTTCCCTTTCTGCCACCTCTGATTTCTTTCTAGTGCCTCCCTTTGGCAAAACCCAGTCAGAAGCTTCTGAGAGTCTGTGAAGTGTAGTTTGCAGACTCTCAACCCCAGCTGCAATGAGGATAATATGGAAGGGTCTGTGTGGGACTGAGAGGCAATGGATAAATACATGGCACATGATTCTTGTGATAAAGAAGCAGAAGTGGAAGCTAGGGGACAAGTTCCTAACTTGGTTCAATGACTTGGGCACCTTCCAGATTTTAATCCATTGTGCCCCGAGTATGTACTTTTGTTTTGCTGTAATTCTTTGGAGAAAAGAGTTTAGAGTTGGAAGGGATCAATATTCCCCCAAGGGCAGGAATCTCCTCTGCAATATTTGGAGAAGCCTCTGCTTGAACATTTCTAGCCACAGGCTACTCACTATCTTAGTGGGATAGCTAGTTCACCAGAGCTGGACAGTTCTAATCCCTGGCAAACATTTTATTGAGCTGAAACCTGTCTTCAAGGAACTTTTGCCCACTGATCCTTGTTCTCTACACTGTAGGTGATTTCCTTGCCCTGCCTCTTCTTTAACTTGGGAAGCGCTATTTGTTATATAGACAATGTAGGCAGGAGTTGGTTTGTCCATACATGACAGGCTTTCTCCCCACCCCCAAGCAAAAGTAGCATAAATACAGTTTAGAATCTGGAGGAAGCAGTATAGGGTAAGTAGAGGACTCTGCCCCATCAAGTCCCCAGGACCCCAGTGACCTTCCACATTTCTATTCTGCCATCCTGAAAGTATAGCCCTTATCTCTATGGTCTAAGATGGCGCCCTAGTCATCGCGTCTATGTTTCTAGCGGTAGGATGGGTATAGGTGGGGTAAGTAGAATGCCAGTTGCAAGAAGTGTCCTTGAAGTTGCCCTTTGAAACTTCCACTTATATCTTATTGGCCAGAACTTGGTCATATGATCACACTCTAGTTGCAAAGAAGTCTGGAAAATTTTTCTTTATCTGGTTTTTATCTCCCAGGAAGCACTTTATAAATGTATACTTCCTTTTTAAGAAAGGTTCCTCCATGTTCCTTTTTTTTATTTAATAAAGTCTTATTTTTCTAAATATAAAGTTGGTTGGACCTGTTCATGCATCTTCACCAGCAGCTGAGGCACCTCCACCCTTGGTATTTCTGGTGTAAATTACTTGAGCTCTGTCCTTTGAGACCAGTTTGATAAGACCTTTACTAAGGAGCTCCAGAAGGACTGCCCTAGCCAGAGAACAGCGAATCTTCCGTCTCTCAGAGACCATAACTGGAGTTATAAGCTTATAATTGGGAACTTCCTTACAGAGTTTGTCATATGTAGCTTTGTGAAACAAGACTAGGTTATTAAGCTTGTCCCAAACTTTGCCTTTGAACAACTTCTTCTTTTTAGCCTTGCCCCCAGATTTGTTCACTGGGTCTTTGTCTTTCTTGGCCGACTTTCTGGCATCTTTCTTCTTCCTGTGGTCCTTGGGCGGCATTGTGAAGCGTGGAGAGCAGAAGATACCACTGCAGCCTCGCTAAGATGTTGGACCCAAAAAAAAAAAAGATTCTTTGAGAAGGGTACTGCTTGGGTCAGAAGAAGAGAGCTGCTCAAATTCAACATATCACAAGACAGGTGAGTGCTCAGTCAAAACTTCTGTGACTATGAACAAAGAAGACAGCAAATACTCTTGCAACAGAGTCAAGCTTTTGGCTTAACAAAGGCTGATATAATCTGGGTGTTGTCCGCTTCAAATCTTATGTTGATGTGCGATCCCTAATGTTGAAGCACCTCGTGGGAGGTGCTTGGGTCATGGGAGCTGATCCCTTATGAATGACTTGGTGCTGTTCTTGCGGTAATGAGTAAATTCTATCCATAGCTCTATTCGTTCATGAGAGAACTGGTTGTTTAAAGGAGCCTGGTACCCCCCTTCTCTCTCTTGCTCCCGCTCTCACTCTTGCCATGTGACATACCTGCTTCCCTTGTCTTCTGCCATGAGTAAAAGCTCCTTGAGGCCTCACCAGAAGTCAAGCAAATGCCGGGGCTATGCAGACTATAAACCGAAATAAACCTCTTTTCTTTACAAATTACTCAGCCTCAGGTATCCCTCTATAGCATTGCAGAAGGATGAGTACACAGGCCAAGCAATGTGCGAGACCAGCGCTTCTCATGTTTAATGTGATGTGACATGAATCACCTGGGGAGTTTTAAATGCAGATGTTGAATTAGTAGATCTCATTGGGACCTGAGATTCTGCATTTCTATTAGGTTCTCAGCAGAACCAATACTACTGGGACCACACAGACCACAAGGATCTGGAAATAAAATGTGGAACAGGATGGACAAAGTCTTATTTTGTTTGAATTCCACAAGTGGGGATAAATCCCAGCTTTTTTTTTTTTTTAAACTGTAAACCTACCTTTTGGGGATGCTATGAGATTAAATGTGTCTGGCTTCCAGGAAGCACTTCATAAATGTATACTTTCTTCCTTTCTTTAGAGAGGTTCCTCCATGTTCCCCTGAGGAGAGCACTGCTTGGGTCAGAAGAAGGGAGCTTCTCAAATTCAACATATCACAAGACAGGTATGTGCCCAGTCAAAACTTTTATAACTATGGACAAAGACAACAACAATCACTCAAGCAACAGAGTCAAGCCTCTGGCTTAACACATTCCAGAAGAATGAGCAGTGGGCATCTCCTGAGAGCCAGTCAGGATCTTTGGTGATGGCAGTCAGAGAGGGGCCACCAGGCACTGAGAATGGCAATAAGGAAGCTCCGGGCTGGGCATGGGGCAGTACAGCAGAGAGCACTTCCTCCTGTGCCAGCGAGGACGAGGGCCTGAAAGAAACAAGGCCGCCACCACAGGCCTGCCCAACTCCCCATCTGCTCGGGGAGAAAAAGGACACGGAGCAGAGGCAGGAATTCAGGCAATTAATCCTTTATTTAAAGAATAATAAACAGGCAGATTTTACATACTGAAAGAGGGAACAAGGTAAAAGGGGTTAAAAACTAAAAAGCAAGGACGGCAGACACCAATTAACACAATGCTAATTGACAATTTCCCCAAGCTTCCATGAAACATGCCAGGCCGATTTCCCCAATTGCTAATTAAATCAAACCGCACACACAATACTAATTTCCCTAACTTAGGGAACTCAGTAGACAAATAAAATGAGAAACTAACTTAAACATTTTGTCAAAGTATGGGAAGAAGAATGAATGAAATCTTAACATGAATAAACTTTGGCTCCAACTAAATTTGTTAAAGTTCTGGCATGTTTAATGAAGTCTTGAAATATCCCAGTATCTGTTCTACTCACAATTGCATAAATGCACTTCCCTAATCACAAAATAATACACAGCAGTCCTCTTAAACTTACGTTCTCTCCCTCTGGTGAAGGGTACCCAGCGCATCATGGAAGTGACATGTAAATCGCACCATTTAAATATTATAAAATACCTACTTAATTACAATTAAAAACAAAGGAATAACTTTGTCTTTAAAATGGTCCCTGAGGTTTTTTGAGCTGGAGTCTGGCTTTGTGCAAAAGAGAAGCCAGTCATTTAATCACATAGTTGAGTGCAGAGGCAGCCGCCTTGGCTGGCTTTCTCGAAGGTTTCCTCCCCCCTCTCCCCACCAGCTTGCAGGGCTCTGATCTATCTCACAGGCCCCATTGCTCCCGCTTCCCACCAGCCCCCACGGCAAGCCTGCTTTGAAGTGTCCCCTTTCACCTCTGTGCTACATTCAGGGCCCACTAGAAGCATCCCCGTTGAATTATGCCATCACAGACAGGGACAGACCTTTAAGGTCATCTATCTCATTCGCTCATTTTACTATTGAGGGAACTCATGCCAAGAGATGTGAATGTGCCTAGGATTCAACAGCTGGCCTGAGGCCCCAGGTTTTTTTTTTTTTTTTTAATTATGCCAGATATATATGATTATCTTAATAATAATAGATAACAATTGCAGTGTTTACTTATGTGCCAGCTATGGTCCTGAGCATGCTACACATTTAACTCAATTGATCCTTACAATGATCCTGAGAGGTTCATATCATTATTTCTCCATTTTACAGATAAAGAAACTGAGGCAATCTAGTGCTAAATAATGTACCGAGGTCCAACATATCACAAGATCAGTAAGTGCCCAGCCAAAACTTCTATAACTATGGACAAAGAAGACAACACTCACTCTGGCAACAGAATCAAGTTTTTGGCTTAACACATTCCAGAAGAATGAGCAGTGGGCATCTCCTGAGAGCCGGGCAGGATCACAGCCCCCAGTGGCAGAACTAGATTTAATCTAGAAAGACTGGCTGCAGGACCGTGGTCTGAACCACTTTATTCACCTGCTTTTTGGAAATAAAGGTAGGAAGTGAGAAGACAACATCACCTGTAATAATAACACTACTATAATATTTTAATAATATAACCATTATTAAAATTTTGTATATATCCTAACAATTTGTTCTCCTTCTTGTATATTAAAAAAAGAGAACCAAACATGTTCATATGGTCTCACAAGATTCATCTGACTTTATTTTTTCTCAACAATCTATTATGAACAGCTTTCTGTTGCTTATAAATACACATGTATGACATGTTCTTCAGTGGCTGAAATGCACTCTACTGAATGGATGTGACACAATTTATTTAACCTGTGCACTCCAGTTGACATTTAAGTTGTTTTTTTCTTCTCCCTGATAGCATGTTGCAATGGGCATCGTTATAAAAACATCCTTGCTGTTTTGTTGGAGTTTTCTTCACTGTTAAATACGTGGAAACTGGAAATTCTGAAAGGTGAGGGGGAGGGGCAGGTGGGCGAGGACACCCCTAAATATGCAGAACTGGGAAAATGGACTCAAACCAGCAACAGAGGGAACCCCACCTTTTCTCTAAAGGAACTACTTCACCTCATATCCATTTTCTTGGGGATTGCTACAGCGAGTCCCCCCAAAAGAATATAATAGGAGACTGACCTGTGGCTGAGTAAGATATTCTTCAAGAGGGCAAGCTTTAGACAAATGTGTGCATGTTTTAAATATTGCTTTTATTCCCGTTTTAGAGTGATGGTAGCTCAGTGGGGTAAATGAGAACGAGACTGCTGGTGCAACTTGCTTACATGGTTCTCCATGTTCTGCCCACCAATCAGAGAGGCAGGTAGTAGACGTCTTTGCTCAGCCTGGGGTTCAGCATGGGTGTCGGCCACGCACAGCTGCAGAGCTGGGTACTAAGGCATTTTTGGCCTTTTTTTCCTGACTGGCATTTGTAATGCATTTGTCAAGAGGGAGGCTGATTATCTGTCCTTGTCCCTTCCTGGGACAAAGGCAGACCTGTCACCGTCAGATCAAGGGAACTCTGGAGCCGTGTGGAAGGACAGCTGAAAGTCTTTCTCGTTCATTGTGATTTATCATAATCACTGACCCCTCCCCCAGGATAAAATAGAAATGAAATAGTAATGTGATAGGTTAATGCTGATAATTAAAGAGAGTTTAAGACCAGTGTGAGGTTGAACTGTGTGTGTGGGTGGCTGAAATGGTTGTTTGATGTGAAAGTCAATGATTGAATTATTCAGAGAGAGTGATTTCCAAATGATAATTTTACACTTTACATAACTGATTTTGATTTATTATAGTGGCACCCAGTCGAGTTGCTTTAGTTCTAAGGGGCTGTGAGCTTTTCCATCCCAAACCCTCTGTTTGGAGTACCCCCCAACCTGCTCATGTCTGAAATTTGACATTGTTGTTGTTATCTTTCTGGCATGGCTTTCCCCCTTGTCTCTCATAAGAATTTATGGCTTATTTGGCTTTGCAATTTATAATCTGGCAGAGGGGTGTGTGTGTGTGTGTAAGTATGTGTGTGTGTGTGTATGTGTGTGTGTGTATACGAATGAGTGCACACAGGCCTGGGTATGTGGATACAGAATGGCCCAGATAACCTGATCTCCCCTTCCTTCTCATTGTGGTTCTATGAAAGCTTTGATCTTTTGTCATTTAGCAAGAGGTAGGACCATGCTGGGAATAAGACCCCATGGGCCATTGGAATGAAAACGGTATAGCAGTGGCAAATTGCAATGCTGCTTCAGAACTGAAAGGAGAGAGTGAAAAGTGTGAGGAGCCCTACGGGATCAGCCTGAGAGGAGGAATGTAAGACTTTGGGAAAGTGTGAACTTACGCCAGGTAAATTCATCCAAAAAACCAGTCCTCCTAAGAATTGCTTTTGCTCATCTTTATCTTTTTTGCTGGAAGTGACACACACCAAGGCACAGATCTCCCGCTGTTCTTTTTTTGAAACAGCCTAGAATGCAAGTGCCACATGACAGGCAAGCTGGTTACTTATCCTAACATATCTGCTTAACACCCTGCCCCACCCCTCTTCAGTCATTATCCCTCCTTGTTTGGAATCCCTGGAGTATGGGAGCACTTGTTCTTGTAGATGGAAGAGGGGGCACAAGCACCACTCATTAACTGACAAACCTTACTTGAGCATTCTTATATAGCATATTAATATTGACAACTGCTAATATCATGTTTATATATAGTATATACTATACTATATGCTGTATATATTATACTATATAGGTTATATAGTATAGTATATATTTGTATATCTATATAGCATAGTGTATATTATACTATATATAGTATATAAATATTGACAATAGCTAACAGTTGTTGAGTGCTTACTTTGTGACAGAGGCTGTTTTAAGGACTTTATAGTGACTCACTTAATCCTCCATAGAGCCCTACAGAATAGTTTTTTTTTTAATCTCCAGTTTGCACATCAGGAGACTGAGAGTACCTAACTTGCCTCTGAGCATTCAGTGCAGTGTCATTCAGTGAGGGCCCAAAACCCTGTAGGGCAGTGAGCCCTTGCTCTATCTAACCCAGCTGTCTTTCTGTATGACTCCAGTAGGACTCCCGTATTCTGAACTTCCACTGTGGACAATACTGTAATAAACTTGGGGCTACTAAACTTGCCCCAAGATAGGAACCCCAGAGGCCTTAGAGAAAGATTAGAAATGCAGGATTCCATAAAGACAAAACTTTTCTATATGGTAAAATACATTCTAAACAAGTTTAAAAGACAACTGAGCAACTGGGAGACAATATTTGCATGACACATAAAGAATTATTACTCTTATGCTATAAAGTAGTCTTAAAAAGCAGAAAGTAAAAACCCCAACAGCCTGTAGAAAAATGGACAAAAGTATGAACAGGTAATTTACATACATACATATCAATGACCGATAAACATTTGAAAAGATACTCAACCTCATTAGTTATTAAAGAAATGTGAAAGAAACCTTAACATATAATTTTTTCCACCTAGAAGATTGACAAAAATAAAAAAAAAATTGGTTCTGGTAAGCATGTAGGGAAATGGGCAGACATATAGTGTTGGCGGAAATGGAATGTAAATTGGTACAATTTTTTGGATAAGTAGTGTGTTTGACTTTCTAAGAATTTAAAATGCTTTTATTCAGCGTCTAAGGATAAGATAGTAGCAGGAGTATTGTGTACGTATAAGGACACATGTATAATGACATTTTTTACAGCTAGTTTGTGAAAGAGTTGGTTACAACTTAGTGTCTGGTTATAGGGAAAATGATGAGATGTACAATTTCACCCATGTAATGGAATATTATACAGCTATCATTTTATTGGTAAATTTGTATATGCTGACATGAGAAAAAGCATAGTTCAGGCTGACAGGTAGAGCATGACTACCTGCTTTTGCTTAGAAAAAGATGTACATTTCTATCTAGGTATGTTGTCTAAAACAGGTAAACATCAAAAGTGAAAATGCACCAAACTCCAAAGAAGGCTATAGTCAGTGAGATTAGAGATGACTTTTAAAAAAAGTGTTTTGTAGTGTTTTTCAAAATGTGAGCAATACATGGACAAATGTTAAAACTCTGACTTTCTGTGCCCTCGTTTGGCCTTTGATAGACCCCATTTCGTATTCCTGGTGAGCTTCTAGATGCATACCTTTTCCTTTTTACTCAAGGAGGTGACCTTGAGGATCCATCCAAACTCCTCACGTCTCCATTTCCTTAGGATAGTCTTTGTTGTCCCAGCATCCTGTCTGATGAGTGCTCCCTTTTGCTCTCAGATGTGCCCTGATCTGGACTATAAATTACACGGCTACCTTGCTCAGAGAGGTCAAATAACTGCTCAGGTTCACAGAGCTGGGGAGAGGTGGAGGCAGGGATTAAACACAGAGCTCCTAATTTCATTGGATTTGGTGAAATGCAACCCTTTTTTTCAGTGTACTTCTAGTATCTTTGGCGAGAAAAAGTATTTCCCCACAAAGGCAGGTGGTTCTCTGGAAAATGCTGAAGTTAGAGTCAGACTTCACTTAGTTATATCTCTCATCAGCTGTTGGCCTTTGACAAGTCACTTAATTTCTCTGAGTCTCAGCTTCCTTATCTATAAAATGAGGTCAATAGTGCCTCCCTCAGAGTGTTGATGTATTAAATAAAGTACTTAGCATAATGCTTAGCACATAAACTCTGTTTATAAAAATACCAGCCCAGTGTAATTCTAAGTTATGTCATGTTCCATGTGTTTGGAATTCTCTGATGTAGAAAATGAATTTTTGTTTCCTGGCATTGAAGGACACCAGGCACCGTGGACAAGCCCAATCTCATTTCACAGATGTACTTTCCAAATATCCAAGGAAAAGGTGTCTGTCGTAGGAATGCTGAAAGATGGAGGAGCTTTGAGTTGCTTGGTAGAGGTCAAAGTGGATGAGCTGGTGGTTTGTTTCTTTCAGGCCAGTGTTACAGAGGCAGTGGCTCCTCCAGTCAGAAGGGCTGGCAGTGATCTAGTGCCACTCTGGGCAGAAATCGCTTTGGCAGTCTCAGGGAACTGGAAACGGTATTATTTTGCTCTGGTCTTGCCGGGAAACGACCACAGGAGGTCTTCTGTCCACTCCCTTGTCCCTGGCTTCTCTCCTCTAAGAGCCCTGACTGGGAAGAGTCTCAGAAAGGCTCTCCTGCCACATGTCACCTGGAGTGCTGCCCAGCTGGCCAGGAGCCTGGGTCTGAGGTGTCTGGGGGTCCCTGGCAATGGCTGAGCCTCTAAGTAAACACCTCTTTTGCTCTCTTGTGGGCAGTAGAGAGAAAGGGGCTTTTGGAGTTTTCCTTCTGAACTATACATGAAGAAGGAACAGAGGACCTAGATTAAAACAACAACAGTAACAATACTTTTTTTACTCTCCAAAATGGTGTTCGTTCTGTTTGGAAAGTTGGGCCTAAAACTCTCACTCGTTTTTAGCTCAGCAGTGAACAGAATTCAGAAGGGTTTGTGGGTAGGCTTACTTCCTGGCTCCCATGTTTTCTTTCCTTATAGTTTGAATGTAGTGTTTCCTTCAATGTCTTCCAAAGAAGGTAAATTATTCTAGGACAACAAGGGCATATTTGAAAGGGTGACATGCTGAACATGATCTGACTTCATTGGACAAAAAGCTCTAGACTGCTCCGCTCCCACGTTTACCGCATCAGTAATTTCTAACATTTAGCAAGTATTGACTATGTGCTAGAAACTGCGCTAAGTGCTTTATGAGCAGGAACTCATTTAATTCTAACAAGGACCCTCTGAGCATTGTGCTGTTATCTCCATTATTCAAATGATGAAACTAACTCTTAAAGAAATTACTTGTCCAAAGTTTCCCAGGTAGAAAACTCCAGAATATGAACCCAGATCTCCCTCTATCAAAAACTATGCTCTTATTGCTACATTGTATTCCTCCCGCTGTGCCTAGGAACCTACTGTGTGCCAGCCACTGTCCTAGAGAAGAGCTCTTTTGGTAGCAGACTTTGACCATGGATTTACACGGCATACTTGAAATATTTTTATACAGTTCTGACTGACACCTTCCTCTTCCTCTACTTCCTTTCTTTCTTTTTTTTTTTTGAGTTGGAGTCTCACTCTGTCACCCAGGCTGGAGTGCAGTGGCCGCTCCCGGTCACCGCAGCCTCGACCTGCTGGGCTCTGGCGATCCTTCCGCCTCAGCCTTCCGAGTAGCTGGAATTACAGGCACGCGCTACCACGCCCGGCTGATTTTTTTTTTTTTTTATTTATTGTAGAGATGAGGTCTCGCTTGCCCAGGCGGGTCTCAAACCCGCAGGCTCAGGCAATCCACTCACCTCAGCCTCCCAAGGTGCGGGATTACAGGCTGAGCCACCCAGCCCGGCTTACTTCCTTTCTTTAAGAGGAAGCAATCCCTGAATACCTGCTGGTTGTCATATCTCCCAGACTATGTGGTCAACATTTAATTACATTAGCATTTGTTTCCTCTAAAGAAGTAATCACATTACTGCCTTTCATGTCACATTAGTGAAAATGGATACCAATATGATACATATTAATAGAATATGATGGGAAATTGCTAATACAATTAGACTTTCACATTTTATTAGTTCTGGAGTGACACCATTTGCTGAAGAACAGCTCACTTTAGTGGTGATGAGGGACAAGGTGGTAAGGGTGTGTGCCTTTCTCTCCTGAATGGTCAGAGCAGGCGCTTACGGGGCCCTGGGGCATCCATGGCATCCCATGCTCCCTTTCTGCTTCTTCCTGTAACATGAGCACCTTTTGGATTTGGGCTGGGAGAAGAGTTTCTCCTTCACAGCCAGGCTGTGTTGCTTGCATTGTGGTCATTAAAGTATCATGTGACATGATCCTGCTTGGGTGGCCTGAGATCAGATACAATTAATATTTCATTATCCCTTCTGTGGCTAGTGCTGGTGGAGAGAGGGACCAGGCAGGAAAAATGTCCCCAGGGCCCTTCCCGACACTCATCGCCTGCTCTCTGATTGGTCTCTGCCTTTGGCTGGGTGCCCCAGGAGTGACATTTGGTTGCTTTGTCTTCCCAGAGGTCTCCACCTTTCGTCCTTCTCTTCCTACCCACTGCCCTTTTTTCCATTTACCCAAATGATGTTGGAAAACCTCTTTCGAGGTGTGCTGTTGAATGAACTTCTGCAGTTCATTTCCAGTCCAGGTTCACTGCCTGCCGCCGCATGGCATCTTGTTCCCGTACTTTCTTTCTTTGTGTCCTCTACTTGGGACACTCTGTAAAAATCCAGATCATCTTTTCAAACCCATTTCCAAACCTCTTTCCTCCATGAAACCTTCCGTGTCTACCCCAAGTCAATGTTACTCCTGAATTTAATAATACCACAGACCAGCTTAGGTATTCTCTTAGGACTTCCCTAATAAGTTATAGTGGCCTTGTTCGAAAGAAGTAATTTCAAACTCTGAGAGCAAAGCAGACAAGACTTGATGAAGTGAATGTTAGACTTGGGAGGAAATGAAGGTATCAGAAGGAAGCCAGCACACATGTGGGAGGCATTGTGGACTCACCAGAGCATGGGGTATGGTGCAGTCTGGGAATTATAGACCAGGACTCAGAGAGGGTCAGGGCTCCTGCTTCCTTCCCACCACAGCTCATCTTCTTGCATTTGACTTTGTCTCTCCCTGACACACGATCCAGAATTCGGGATCTTGGACTGAAAGCCAGTGATGCTACAGTTGGAAAGAAAAACTGTGGCAATTAAGGAAGACAATCCTTACCTTACAAGGATTCATTTTAAGGGAGGAGGGGGTAGGAGAAAAGAGATAAGGGTGGGATGAGGACAACCTGGCTTTTCAATAAAAGGTAATTTACATGGGAAAAAGCTACCCATTGTGGTTGACCAAAAAAGAACGTACACTCTTAGAGTCATCAGCCACCCTAAATCAATACGGTGGCAGGAATTGTATTTGCCTGCTCTTTCATGATCCTTTACCAGGAAGGACACCAGGGGAAACTCTGGAGAGAGTAGCAAGGGACACCCGACTAGAAACTTGCCCTCCAGAGCACATGAAGCTGCATGGCTAGGGGCAAGATCCCTAGTCTAGGGAAATGGGAAACCTGAGTCTATACTTTGGATTTCCCAACAGAAGAACAAGAGAAGGGAGCGAATTAGATGATGTATAAGGCTCCTTCCCACTCTAAATTCTGCAACTCCACTGAAGAGGGCATATACCAAGTATCAACTGAGAGACTCTGGGAGTCAGTCCTGGTATGGAGTTCTGGGAGGTGGGTAAGCTATGGGTGGACCTCGGTAGGATCTGGATAGATAGAGCAGGAGATGCTTTCTCAGAGCAAGAGAAAGGGCACAGGCAAAGGTTGGGGCAGGAATTCCCAGCAGGGTGTGGAGGACTGTGAATAAGAAGTTTTTTACAGGGAGGATGAATTGCAAGGTCAGGGCCAGATGCTAGACAGCATGGGATTGGCAGCCTAAAATGTGTGGGCTTGACCTTGTAGGTGGAAAGAAAAGTCAACAGAGGCAAACTTTGCCTCACTGGGATAGCTCATGAGGGATTCCCAGGAAAGCAGCCAACTCTGTCCAGTCCATTCTCCAGGCCTGGGAGTACTGGTGGATGATCTTATTGTCAAAGCTGAGTCCCTATGGGAGGCAGGTGTGAAGGAAGCCATTGAGTGGTGGGGAGAAATTGATTGAGTAGGTTGGTAATCAAGTTTCAGGAAGGGAAAGTTGAGGGTGGATCAGGGGCCTCTTTTGCAATGCACATCCAGCCTGTCTTTTAGAGGCCCCATCCAGATGTCTTGGTGGGCCTTCTCTCTCGTTTCTTTCCCTAGCCTCTTAAGAGTACACACACACACACACACACACATACAAACACATACACACACAACTCAAAGGTAACTGTAGAAGCCTGATTGGCTTGAACTGAGCCCTACAAGATCCTACAAGGTGAAAGTAAAATTGAGGCAATAGTCAATCATTAAATTAACTTAATATGTCCGGACCCAGTTTTCCAGGCCTGAGGGTCCTTGCTGAAATAATGTCCCTCAAAGTGGAGACAGTTCACTAGCATTGTTTCATCACTGTTGCCATCTCAGAGAGGACAACCCAGCATCAAACATGCTGTTGGCCAGTGTGGTCCCTTCTATTTGTTGCCTGTCTTCCCAGAGGATTTCCTAAATGTACACATAGAATGAGTGTTTGTAATTTCCATGGCTTACATATTGAAATCATTGTCACCACTCAGTCCACTATCACAAACAATACTGACAATAGGGCAGGGATATATTTTGTAATTACAATGTTCTTCAAACTTCTCTGATTGACACGCAGAGTATTTACACAGGGATGATCAAAAATTATGTTCACAGCGCAGTCCTTGTCTTCTCTTGGGTAGCACAAAAGCTCTCCTCAGTGGGTAGCAGCCACCAGCCTGCCTTGGAGCAGCTGTGTCGAGATGGATTCAGTTTCTTTGGGGGTGGGGGTGGGAGAAGATACCCCGGCTTTTAAATCAAAGACAATTCAGTTTAGAGAAAGATGTACCTTGTATAAATAAATAAAAGGAGTCACAGTGTATTGTCAGCTGGCCGTCTTAAATCAATAATGCAGGCAGTCCATCTTGTATGCCCATTCTGCTGGGAGGGGGAGGAGCACCTGCCCATAGGCTCGTCCCAGAATAAAAGCCCTTATCGAGAGATGTCCAGGGGTACAAGTGAGTCTTGCTCTGCTCTTCAAGGCCTCTCCGGAGCCAGCCTGGCTGTGTGCCTGCTGGGGGTCTGAGCATGTTAATGTCCTTTACCTCCAGATCACATCAATCTGCGTCCATTATTTTGCCAGGCAGGGACACCTGGACGGGAGGCTCTATTTTATTTCAATGGCCCCTGGCTTATAAAACAAAACCAGCAAAGAGCACGTAATCCCTTTGAGTATTCTTCTGGTGTGCCTAATGGGAGTGTTTGAGAGTGCCAGGTACTGTGAGAAGACTCTTGGTTTAAAAGAAAAAGAAAAAGAAAAAAAAGGGGAAGGCAACATTTTTAAATCATCTTCTTTGTTTACAAAGTGGTGACATTCAGTCTTGAATCAAAGGGAAGAGTTTCCAGGTAGAAAAGTCTTGTGTTTGTTTTTTGTCAGTCACCAACTACCAGCATGTCTCTCCTCCAAACTTTGCACAAATTCAACTTACCTTGATTTAAGCCACAAAGGAAAAGACTTGGGGGTTGGAAGGGTGGGAAAGGGGGAAGCTTTTAAAAGATTATCCTTTTGGAGTCTTGATAGATTAAGAGGGTGATCAAACTTGGCAGCATCTTAATAATAGGGCCATGTGAATTTTGGCTAGGCTAATGGAAGCTCTTTTGTCAATTTCCTGTAACTGTGCTTGACAGGACTCAGGAAATGGCACGACTGGCCCACCTTTGATACCTAGAAGGGGCTTAATGAGATTTAAAGGTGCGGTACCATGACTGGAGTTTCCCACATTAGGTGTAAGTTACACACAAAGTTCTTCTATGCATCAGTCCCTCACTGGCTTTGTCGCCTGCCTGCTGGAATTCAGTACTTGTTTTCTCTATAGAAGTAACAGCTGAAAGCCAGGCAGCTGAGTTTCCAAACAGAAATTGTTTTTCTAAAAAGATTTTTTTTTGTTGTTCCATTCAGGACTGTGTCGCTGAAATATTATCTATCATAAAAAACATGACATGGATTTACTATGGCAGTCAGCTGCAATTTTTAAATACATTCGTTACGTTAGAGTAACGTCTTCCCTTCCCAAGGAGACAGGGATGAAGAGCGGGAACATCAGACTGTTATATCTTGGGGGTAGTTGGGGAGGGGTGTGGGTGAGGCCGTGCCAGGACATGTGAGCCCAGATGGGGCCCACACGTTTCTGATGGAATAGTGGAGCTGGAAGTACTTAATGTGAAAGATCCTGCATCAAGGATCACTCTGTCAGCTGGAAAGAAGCTGGGAGTCATGACGAGTCCATGTGTGCTGGCTTGTGTGGGACTGAAGGTGGAACTGCCTGGGCAGGAGGTGATGGTTACAAAGTCAGTCTTGCTAACCTTGGGCTCTCTAAGGGACCTCAAAGGAAGCAAAAAGGTTTGTCCCTGGCAGCTGACTGCGTGAGGTTGTGCTGGCATAGAACAGACTCCAGTTAAAGTGGGTGAGAAATGTTCTTGGAAGCCTGTTCATTTTGTTACCTGTCTGTGTGGGCATTAGGCCTGACTGCCCACATGCAGGAGGCTCCTCTGTGGGCCAAAAGACAACACAGAGGATTTTGAATTCTGGCCCTTTTATTGGGGGTCAGAGATAAACTTGACTGGACCATGGTCTCTGGTCCACGCCAAGTAAAACCTGAAATTGTTGGTCTAGAGCTTCAGTTATCCGCACAACTGTAGAAATGGCCCCTGCACTTTTCTGGTGGGGTGGCCACCCTCCCTTATGTCCAAAAATCAGACCAAGAATGTTGCTTCCCACTTCTAAGTCGAACAGCAATAGGTTCACGTTCTCCAAAGAATCGAGCTAATAAGACATAGATTGATATTCAAAAGGGAAAAACTCTCAGGAATATTTAAGGTTAATTTTCACATATATAGTATCCACATTTTTGTTTAGAACTGTCCATGGATGCACTTAGGGAATCAGTAAGTGGGATGGATAATTCTTGTTAGAGTTCAAGTTCTTCTGTTTTACCTCATCTGCCTCATAAGAGTGTATTCTGTTTCTTTTTTTTTTCCATTTTGTGCTCATGATTTATAAATGTCAGAAGCCCCATTGCCATCATTGGCTTGGCATTAGCTAACTGTTCCCTCTGGGTTTTGCTTCCATGGTATTCAAGGTACCACTTGGGAGAAATCAAATACAAACTGGTCTATTTTACAGATAGACTGAAAAATTTATATAATTTTAAAAAATTCTACCTGCTTAAAATATTTGCAAATAGAAGCCATTGGAATGCTCACACATGGCCCCTAAAAACGTGTGATGGACCAGGTGAGGCTAGGGGTCACACATTCAGGAGCCCTCAAAGGAGGCCGGCTGACATGCTGTAGGCCAGGGACTGTTGGTTGTACTAGCTGTGATGAAGACCAATACTCGAGTGTGGCCCAAATGCCAGCACCACCATTTAGCTGTGTTACTATGAATAATCACTTAGACCTTTCTGGATGGTGCCCTTAGCTGTGAAATGGAGATAGCACCTACCTCATAAGATGGCTGTGATTTTTTTAACCAAGAACCATAGCAGAATGCAGTTTATATCATGACCCAGAACATACAATTACATATATGCACTGATAAAACAAGAATACACATTTTATGAAACAGTTGCTACCTATGTTTCTAAAATGCTCCCTGATTTTTCTGTGGTATTCTATTTTTTTTTTCATTGAACATGGTGACTGCAACTCACTAAGTTGACTTCATAACCAGGAAATAGGTTGCACTGCAGTTTGACAAACACTGTAGTTACTTAATAAATGTCCATTCGCTTAATAGTCTATTAATTAGGATGTAATAAGCAACGCTATAGAAACAAGCCCTGACATGAAAGTTTATTTCTTGGTTTCTTTTTTATTTATTTTAATTTATTTTATTATTTATTTATTTATTTATTTTTTATTAAAAAAAAATTTTTTTTGAGTCGGAGTCTCACTCTGTCGCCCAGACTGGAGTGCAGTGGCACACTCCTGGCCACTGCAGCCTCGACTTGCTGGGCTCCGGCGATCCTTCCACCTCAGCCTTCCAAGTAGCTGGAACTACAGGCACGTGCTACCACGTCCGGCTAATTTTTTTGATGTATTGTAGAGATGAGGTCTCACCAAGTTGCCCAGGCGGGTCTCAAACCCGTGGCCTCAGGGAATCCATTCACCTCAGCCTCCCAAAGTGCTGGGATTACAGGCTGAGCCACAGAGCCTGGCTTATTTCTTGGTTTCTTAAAGTTCAGTGTGAGTTGGGCAGCTTTTCAAGGCAGCTCTCTTCCATGTGTGATCCAGGTAGCTTCCATTTTATTTGGTCATTTCCACATGTGCCCTCCATAGTTGCAACCAAAGGGGAAAAGAGGGACAGAATATTTCATGGATGCTGTTAAGGATTAGATCTGAAAGCTGATGTATCACCATTAAAACTCTAATGATCTGAACTAAGCCACATGGCCCCAAGCCAACTGCAAGGGAGGTGGTGCCATGCAGTCTTTCCTGTGTCCAAGAGAAGGAAACTGTAAAGAGATTGTAGAGACTGACATAAAATACATAAGATAGTATTTAGGCAGGACTCAGCATGGGTCTTTGATACACTAATACTTAGCAATCAAGTAATGAAGATGTAGGACTGGTCCGATTTGGTGTATTGGTGCCCAGCCACAATGGAACAGACTCAATTAATGACTTCAAGGGACCTCTTTGCGTTTTCTTTTTTTTTTTTGAGTTGGATTCTCACTCTGTCACCCAGGCTGGAGTGCAGTGGCATGCTCATGGCCACCCCAGCATCTACCTGCTGGGCTCAGGCAATCCTTCTGCCTCAGTCTTCCAAGTAGTCAGAACTACAGGCACGCACTACCACTCCCAGGTAATTTTTGATTTGTTGTAGAGACAAGGTCTTGCCAAGTTGCCCGGGCTAGTCTTGTGAGCTTAGGCAATCTACCTGCCTTGGCCTCCCAAAGTACTGGGATTATAGGCTGAGCCACGGAGCCTTGCCTGTGCTTTCTTTTATGCTACTGTCATGATTCTAAAGCTTCACAGATTTACTTATAAGAATATATACAGTTTTCTACAACTAGTATTAGTTTACTTATTGCTTGATCTTGGAGCTTGAGGATGACATCCTAACAGGACAATGGGATAGGAATGAAAGTTCTATTTCCAGTTGGTAAGCCTAGATTGTGCATCTCGCTAACTGAAAATGATAGTGAACATTTATTGAGCACTTACTGTGTGACAGGCATTGAGCTAAGCAGTTCACAAACTTTATCTCAATTCATCACCATAATATTGTTAGACCGAATTTTAGACATCTTAATTCTCTTTGAGATAATCTCTTCTGCTATCTTCACTTCACAAGTGAAAAAGAGCTGAAATTCAGAGAGGTTAATTGATTTTCCCAAAGTTGCACAACAAATTAGCGGTTATGCAAGGGTCAAAAGCCAAGATCTTGCAACCCCTATGACAAGGACATGAGGCCAATGGGGGGCACACTGGACATTTTGGTGGCCTTAGCAAAATGCTAGTTGAATCATCAATTTTCGGATCTTCAGCTTTACCAAGAAGTACACCAGAAATTCTCATGTGTGATGGAACAAGATGCCCACAACTCTGTAACTGCTTTAAAGTTCTAGTTTTAGTTTGAACTGGTCATTTCAGGCAGATATAACCAAGTTTTCTCAGTCAAGCCAGGTAGAGGTAGGGTAACTTACACTGTTACTATCAACTTCAGCTAGAATCACAAGTCTAGATTGTAGTAGAATATTCTTATTCATGATTTTTATTTGTTTTCACATGTTTTCATGCCTTTTTCTTATTACTAAGCAATCTTTCATTACTATCTGACTGAAAAGAAAAATTGGAATCTGTCAAAAGAAAACAGATGTGTTTCTGATAATGATAGAATAGAGGGAGATGGTTTATGCCACAGCTTCTTAAAGAAGAACTTTCTAGTGTCAAGTTGTTAAGGTCTTCTAGAGGTGAAGTTCTTGAAAGGTGTTTTTGGCTGGGCGAGGTGGCTCACATCTATAATCCTAGCACTTGAGTGGGATGATTGCTTGAGGCCAGGAGTTCAAGACCAGCCAAGGCAACCTAGCAAGATCTCATCTCTACAAAAAATAAAAAATTAGCTGGGCGTGGTGGTGTGTGCCTGTAGTCCTAGCTACTTAGGGAACTGAGGTGGGAGGATCGCTTGAGCTTAGAAGTCAGGAGCTATCGTGAGCCATGATTATGCCACTGCATTCCAGTCTGGGTGACAGTGAGGCTCTGACTCAAAAAAAAAAAAAAAAAGAGTGCTCTCCAGACCTTCAGATTGGCTCAAGCCAGAAGTGTTGACCAATGACCTTCTGAGGTTTCCTGCTTGACTGAGGGATTCTATGATTTTACGGAATCAGCTTTTACTCATTTTTCAATGTAACAAATGTCTTCATAAAAAGTTACAGGAGCCGGGCATGGTGGCTCACACCTGTAATCTTAGCACTTTGGGTGGCAGAGGGGAGAGGATTGCCTGAGCTCAGGGATTTGGGGCTAGCCTGGGCAACTTAGCGAGACCTCGTCTTTACAATAAATCAAAAAATTAGCCATGCATGGTGGTATGCACCTATAGTTCCAGCTATTTGGAAGACTAAGGTGGGAGGATCACCTGAGTTCAGCAGATCGAGTGGCTGTGAGTGAGTGTGCCACTGTACTCCAGCCTGGGCAACAGAGTGAGACTTTGACTCCAAAAAAAAAAAAAAGTTACAGGAAATTGTCATCTGCATGATGTGTGTATACACGTGGCCCAAATCCAAGTGTCCTTCAGAATGCCTTCCCAAGGAGGGCCAAGGGGCCTGAACGTTTAGAATTAGGTGTTCCTAGTCTGGCTTGAGTTGAATCTGCAGTCTTTCTTTTCATCTGTGTGTGCATTTGCAACTAAGATGAGAAATTCTCTTTCTAACACCCCCTACACATTTGTATTTTTAGGATCAAGAAAAGGACAAAAAAGCGACTAGTCAGGTAGGTGCTTCCAGCATCACTGCCCCTACTTCTTCCACTCTGCATATGTGGATGCTCCTCCAAGCTCACAATTAATCATGTGTCCTCAAGGGGGAGGGGAGGCAGGAGGAGAAACCTCTCACAGCTTTTCTATTAAGCAGTGCTTCTAGGGGTGTGCCGCATAGGGGTGTCTGGGCTTCCGGAGGCTGTGCATTCTGCTGGGGAGGGCCATTTTTGTGCGGTGTATGTGCTGATAATTTTATTAACTGGAAATCAAGTCTTTTCTGCCTCAACACAGACTCCTGATATTCTCGCATAATGTGTTTGACATTTCTGAGACGGTGCAGTCTGAGGAGAATGAGCACTGAATAGGGAATCAGGAATGCTCGTTTTTGTCCTGATTGGACTGCTGACCTGCTTCTTCTCCCTGGGCAGCTCGCCTAACCTCTCTGTGCCTCATTACCTTCCTTTTCCCACCTGGAAAATCAGGACCATTTCCTCTACTTGCTCTAACTCTGAGATGTCAGGTGCATCCAGGCAATTTACTTGGTGCTGTTGGTGGGGAAGGTATGCTATACATTTACGATGGCGTTTTTGTTTTTGTTATGATTACAGTTGTTTTATTTATTTTTTAATGGCTCAGAAAAAAATGCTATGAGCCTAGTATAAGAAGACACACTTTATATTACTGTTGAGGTGACATCTTTCAGAGCTATAATATAATTTCCAAGTGACACCTTCTGAACACAAACCAGCACTTTGTCCTAGCCCTTGAGATTCAGTTACTTGGGCCCCGATTCTGAGAGATGTGGCATCCTTCTTTTACTTTTTCACTGAACAAGGTAGGCTTCATTTTTTCAAAATTATTATGACTTGGAAGCTCCTCTCTTCTGCCCCAGTCCTACTCTTTTAAATATTCTGCATGCCCTGGGTGGAGGAAAACCTCCTGAGGCTCATCACCTGCAAATGGTACTTCTGAAAAGGAGATTGTTTCAGAAAGTTGCAAGCATTGAAAATGGGTATGTAATAAACCCTGTTTTGCATCTTTAATGATAGCATTTTCCACCACGAATGCTGAAATCATATGCTTTCTCTAGAGCCAAGGCATAGAGCAATTTCAGATTCATTTATTAATAAACTGGCAAATCTATCACAGGTCTTGTCAAAAACATCACTGCAGTGTGGATCTCTTTACATAGACCATGGGATCAGACCTTTCCCCCAAGATTCCTTCCCCCCAAGGGCGCCCAAAGGCCTTTTTAACAAATATCCTGTACAGATGTGCAGGTTTTCTAATGTGATGTCTGTCTCCCATTTTATATAGTGACTGCTGGTCCCTAGGAGAAAATGAATTGCTTCTGAAATTTGGCAAGTGAAGACTGAAAAAGGAGAGTGAGGGGCAGACCTGAGGAGGCAGAACAAATATTTATATCATCCCAAGAAAGTGCCCAGAAGGCCTCTTAGCCTAAAACTTGCTTGCTTATTCAGGTTTCATGGAGTCTGAAATTCCTCCACCAGGGATAGGCTTTTGAGTTAAGCATTGTCCTGAGAGGAAGTGGAGAGGAGGGTTCTCATTTAAACAGCTTTGTCCCTGTTTGCAGATGACATGATCTCATATAGCAAACCCTAAAAACTCCACCAAAAAACTTAGAGCTGATAAAGGAATTCAGTAAGGTTGCAGCATACAAAATTAACACACAACAATCAGTAGCATTTCTCTACACCAATAATGAACCAGCAGAAAACAAGATCAATAAAGCCATTTACAATAACTACAAAAAAACTGAGGAATAAATTTAAACAAGGAGGTGAAAGATTTCCACAAGAAAAACTATAAAACACTGCTAAAAAATTGAAGAGGATGCAAAAAAAAAAAAAAAAAGAAAAAGAAAAAGAAAGAAAAACATCCCATGTTCATGGACTGGAATAATTAATATTGTAAAAATAGTCATACTACTGACAGCAATCCCTATCAAAATGTCAATGACATTTTTCACAGAAATAGAAAAATAATCCTAAAATTCATATGAAGGCTGGGTGCGGTGGCTCATGTCTGTAATCTCAACATTTTAGGAGAATGAGGTGGAAGGATTGCTTAAGCTCAGGAGTTCAAGACCAGCCTGGGCAACATAGCAAAATGTTGTCTCTACAAAAAAAAAAAAAAAAAATTAACTGGGCGTGGTGATGTATGCCTATAGTCCCAGCTACTTAGGAGGTGAGGGCAAGAGGACCATCTAAGCCCAGAAGGCAAGGATGGGCTGAGATGGGATCATGCCACTGAACCCAAACTGGGCAATGGAGTGAGACCCTGACTCAAAAAAGAAAAAAAAAATTTATATGGAGACCTCAAATACTCAAAGCAGTCCTGAGTAAAAAGAACAAAGCTAGAGACATCACACTACCTGACTTCAAAATACACTACAAAGTCATAGCAACCCAAACAACGTGGTATTGGCATGAAAACAGACACAGACCAGTGGAACAGAATAAGAAACCCTGAAACAAATCCATGTGTTTACAGCTGTCTTTTGACAAAGGTGCCAACAACATTCACTGGGGAAAGAACAGTCTATTCAATAGATAGTATTGGAAAAACACAGAAGAATAAAACTAGACCCCCATCTCTCACCATATACAAAAATCAACTCAAAATGGATTAAAGACTTAAATGCAAGACCTATGACTATGAAACTACTATAAAAAAGCAGGGGAAACATTTCAGGATATTGATATATAAGCAAAGACTTGATGAAGAAGATCTTAAAACCATAGATAATAGAAGCAAAAATAGACAAATAAGATCATATTAAACTAAAATGTTATTCACAGCAAAAGAAACAACAGAGTGAAGAGACGACCAGCAGAATGAAAGAAAACATTTGCGAATGATTCATCTATCAAGGGATTAACAGAACTCAATTAGACAGCAAAAAACCAAATAATCTGTTTAGAAAATGGACAAATAAGCTGAATAGACATCTCTCTAAAGAAATATACAGATAATCAATAAGTATATGAGAAAAATGCTAATGACCAGGGAAACGCAAATCAAAAGCACAATGAGATATCATCTAACCCTAGTTAGAATACTTATCAAAAAGATACAAAAGCATTTGCCCAAAAAATAACAAATGTTGGCAAGAATGTGGAGAAAGAGGAACATTGTTGGTGGAAACGTAGATTAGTACCATCACTACTGTGGAAAAGAGTATGGGAGTTCATAAAACAACTAAAAATACAATTATCATATAATCCGGCAATTGCACTACTGGGTACATATCCAAAGGAAAGGACATCAGTATGTCAGAGAGGTATCTGCATTATTTTATTTTATTTTAAGTGCAGCATGGTTCACAATAGCCAAGGCACGGAATCAAGCTAAGAGTTCATCAACAGATGAACGTATAAAGAAAATGTGGTGTATTTATGCAATGGAATACTATTCAGCCTTAAAAAAAGAACATCTTGTCATTTACAACAATGTGAACGAATTTGGAGGACATTATGTTAAGTGAAATAAGCCAGGCACAGAAAAAGAAATACTGCATACACTTACTCATATACAAAAGATAAAAAAGTTGTTCTCTGAAAAGTAGAGAGTAGAATAGTGGCTGCTAGAGGCTGGAAGAATGAATGCCAGAGTTTGGTTAACAGATACAAAATTATAGCTAGATAAGAGGAATAAGCTCTAGTGTTCCATGGCACAGTAGGGTGACTATAATTAACAATTTATTGTATATTTTCAAATAGCTAGAAGAGCAGATTTTGAGCGTTCCTAACACAAACATATAAAAATAATCAAATGATAAATCATTACTCTGATTTGATCATTGTGCATTTTATACATGTATCCAAATATCACACTGTACCCTATAAATATGTGCAGTTATCTCTAGGTTTGATGGCTCATGCTTGTAATCCCAGCACAAGGCCGAGGTGGGAGAATTGCTTGAACCCACGAGTATGAGACCAGCCTGGGCAACATAGTGAGACTTCGTCTCTACAAAAGAATAAAAAAATTAGCTGGGCATGGTGGTGTATGCCTGTAGTCCCGGCTACTCAGGATGCTGAGGCAGAAGGATCACCTAAGACCAGGAGGTTGAGGTTGTGGTGAGCCATGATCGTGCCACGGCAGTCCAGCCTGGGTGATAGGGTGAGACTCAGACTCAAAAAAGAAAAAAAAAAGCTGCAATTATCATGTGCCAATTAATAATAATAATACAAGCCAAAAAATGCAGATATTTGCAAGGTGCAAACCAGAGCCCATTCAGCTGTAAACTGTGTTTATATCAAATTGCTTTCTCCCTGACCTGAGGGATCAGAGAGCAGGAGAGTGAGGGTCTTGCTGGTGTTAATGTGGATATTGCAGATTTCTTGCCTCCAGGAAAGGGAGGACATGCTGTGGGGGGAGGCCTGGGGACATGGAGGATCCGCCTGGCCTCCTTCCATGTTATGCTGGAGCCCAGTCTCTGTGAGCAGACATTTGGACCAAATTGATGAGGAGGGTTGAAGAGGTGATAAACTCAGACCAGCAGTGTTCAGCGTTCAGCTGTCACAGTTCTGAAATAATTGGCCAATGTCATATGAGAGCCTGGGATTTTCTTCAGGCAAAGTCTTGAGTTTCTATGTGAAACATCTGAAGTTTCTCCAGCATCTTTATTAATTATTATTCACATATGATTAATATAACATATTAATTATTGCTTATTTTCTGCATCTCCATACTAGAATGTAAGATCCCTAAGGACAGCTTCTTTGTTTTGTTCATTGATGTATTCAAGTGCCTAGAACAGTGCCTGGCACATAGTGGGTGCTCAATCAGTATTTGCTCACATACGAACACATTTATTCTTGTCCTTGATATATGAGAATTTATTCTTTTCCATTTCAGCCCCTACACACTACTCTCTCCTGCCCCAGAAATTCTTAGACTTGTTGACTTGGCACGATTTTTCTTTTCCAGAGCCCTCTAAGAATTTGGACAATTGCAAAAATTCGATTTCCACCCCCTTCCTTGAAGTGAGAAAGCTGGAAACAGTGATACGGCAATCTCTACCAGCTTTCTGCATGGTGCCAGTGGCGGTTTATTGCAAAGGGTAAGGCCTAGGATTGAATGTAAACAAACATAGCCATGAGTTTAAAATAGACCATTGAGCAGCTCATAAAATAGGGCCCTTGTTTTTAAAAGAGCAGTGGACGCTCTCGAAAAATAATAAGAAATAATAAGTCTAAAGTCTGGATAGAAAGTGCTACGATTTTCTGGCTGGGCTGGTCCCTTGAACTTTATTTGTTTGGCAAGCCAGGGCTGGAGCATGCTGCCAGCTACAGACAGGGTCCACGGCAGAGGAAAGTTTATCTGGGCTGCTGGAGAGAAATGGAAATCTGAAAAACTGCAGCATGTTGCGCTCCTTTCTAGGAGACACAGATACGTCCAGTGTCTGTCCTGTGCGGAGTATGAGATCTGGAGATCTGCACACTGAGGTTCTGGAACATGTGTGACCCAGGGACGTTTTCATAACATTGCCAAGTCCAAGTGTTCTTGGCTGCAAAAATAGGGCATTAATACCTACCTCATGGAGCCGTTTTAGGATTAAATGATAGGAGTGTGAGTGCCACGAGTTTAGGGCTTCCCCTCTCATGTTCACTTTCCCACACCCAGTGCCTAGCGCATGCCTGGCATTTGATAGGCGACTGCAACACTGACCTCCTTCTACAGAGGAGCAGAGACAGCAAAGCTCTTCTGTCAGCAGTGTGAAGACATAAATAGCATTCTTTTCCATCTCTTCCCTCTACAATCTTTATTCTTAAAAATAAAATAAAACAAACACACTTGCAAGTAATGTATTAGCACATTTTTCATTGTAAAAAATTTGAACAATTAGGAAGTATATTTCCACTTCGCCCCAGTATCTGCTGCGGGAGTGTATCCTTCCAGAGACCATGTATCTCTATATAGCTAACCAGATGTCTCTACAATCTCTATCTCTCATGTATTTTTACAGTGACATGTCTGTTTATCTGTCTATCTGTCACCTATATCCCTACCTTCCTATCTACCTATGATGATTATTTTTATTCATCAACTTGCCTGGGCCACAATACAAAGATATTTGGTGAAACATTATCCTGGATGTTTATGTGAGGGTGGTTTTTGGACGGCATTAACATTTAAATCTGTAACTTTGAATAAAGCAGATTATGCTTCATAATGTGGGTGGGTCTCATCCAACCGGTTGAAGCCTTTAATAGAACAAAGACCTTCCCAGAAGCAGAAAGATTTCTGCCAGCAGACCACCTTTGGATAAAAACTGAAACTGGATGCAAACTGTAACTTTTCCTTGGGTCTCTAGCCTGCTGGCCCATCCTGCAGATTTTGGGTTTACCAAGCCTCCACAATTATGTGAGCCAATTCTTTAAAATCAGTCAGTCAATCAATCAATCAATCAATCTCTCTCTCTCTTTCTTGTTCTCTCTCTCTACTCCATCTCTTTCTCTCTCCTTTCCCCACATCCTGCTGGTTCTGTTTCTTTGGAGAATCTCAACTAATACTCTATATTCTATCTCTCTGTTTGTCTTTCTATGCATCCATCTATCCATTGATAGCAGGATAGTTTATTGAGATATTAGATTATTATTATTCTGTCACCTTCTCCCAATCCCAAAAGGCAACCAGCTTTGTACTGAAAAGCCAAAGCAGAAGTTGTCTGCCTCCAACCTCTCTTTCTGAAAGCTGTAGGCACTTGATGGAATTATTGCTTGGGGGTGAGGGAAAAGAGGCAGAAGCCTTGAGATGGGAAGGTAGGGAGATACTCCAAGACCAAGCACAGGTTCTCTGGGGTAGGACTTTCCACACCCTTACCTTTTCCTTAGGCAGGAACAAGCCCTAAGGAGGGGCTATACTGTCTCTAGCACTTTGGTCTCCAGGCTACCCCACAGACTCTCACGCTCAAAGGTGATGTAATGACTCCTGCCTCTTTTGGATAATATAAAAACCAGGGTAGAACAAAGGTTGGAGGGGCCATATGAAGGGTTATGTTTTGTATGGCCCTCAAACCTTGGCATGACACAGGGGTTGGAGGGAGAGGTACCTGTCGAATATGTGACTGATATTGTATACACTCCAGTTATGATTCCACTTGTGTAAAAATGTATATGCACTATAAGTATAGTTTTGAATTTTCAAAGTGTTACTTTCTTTGAATGCCAAAGTATATAAAGTGGGATTTATATTTTTCATTTACTATATCTAGATTATAGTTCCACACTCTATCTCATCCTTTCAAATATTCTGTAAAATATTCCATATTACTGATGTACCGTAATTCAAGTAAACCCTTTCCTATTGATAAATATTTAGATTATTTTTATTTTTTTCCTATTTGCAAATAATACTCTAGTGAACTTGACCTCATCTCCTCCCAGAGTGCTATTCCACTTCCAACTGCCCCCAGGAGCCCGGCTCTATGATAGGCTCAGAGGGAGTCCAGAACAGATAGAGGATACTGTTCTCTTTGCCCGAGACTTTGATCTCACGAGGAAGGTAAGACCTGAAGAGACATCTCTCTGCAACCACAGGACATCATGGAGTAAGAAATTGATGAGGACCTACCATCTCATCAATCCCACATCTTCCTTGACGCTTCCTTGGGACACATGAATGTGTGGCAGAACAGACTTCCCTTTATAGCTGTTTAGCTTTCCTTACTTCCCTTTACTGCTAGTCTCTTTCTTACAGAGTAAAAGACTGGACAGAGCTGAAGTCCCTCTGAGAAGTTTGTGTGTATCCTTCCCATGCATACTTTCGACTTTGACTACATACATATGTTTTCAAAAATAACGTAAACTCTTGTTTCATGTGTTTAAAAATGTTGCGGGTCTTTTCAGCAAGATGTAAACAGGCAAGGCCAGAAACTTGGTCTTTCTTTGTAAACATGCCACCTCACTGAGTAGTTAGTGTAATATTTGCCATTGACCAGATTCTAGAAGGTGGCAAACCTGGGATGGGGGAAACCTGGCTTTTCCTTCCCTTCCTCCTCCTGGTGCCTCTTCCTCAGATCCCTTGGCCAGGGCCCTGGCATTTATTTCTGAAGGCTTTTGAAAGACCGGGCCAAGACCTTAGCTCAAAAAAGCTTAACGTTCCACTTTACAAGGAACCTTTTTATGGGGAAACACCTGAGAGTGAATGTTTATTTATTTATTTATTTTTTATTTTTTTTATTTTTTGAGTTGGAGTCTCACTCTGTCGCCCAGACTGGAGTGCAGTGGCCGCTCCTGGCCACCGCAGCCTCGACCTGCTGGGCTCCGGCGATCCTTCCGCCTCAGCCTTCCAAGTAGCTGGAACTACAGGTGCGCGCTACCATGCCCGGCTAATTTTTTTTATTTATTGTAGAGATGAGGTCTCGCTTGCCCAGGCGGGTCTCGAACCCGCGGGCTCAGGCAATCCACTCACCTCAGCCTCTCAAGGCGCAGGATTATAGGCTGAGCCACCGAGCCTGGCTTAAAATATGTTAATAAGGCCAGGCACAGTAGCTCACACCTATAATCCCAGCACTTTGGGAGGCTGGGGTGAGAGGATTGCCTGAGCCCATGGGTTCGAGACCTGCCTGGGCAACTTGGCGAGACATCATCTCTACAATAAATTAAAAAAAAAAAAATTAGCTGGACATGGTGTTATGTGCCTGTAGTTCCAACTACTTGGAAGGCTGAGGCAAAAGGATCACCTGAGCCTAGCAGGTCGAGGCTGTGGTGGCTGGGAGCATGCCACTCTGCCCTCCAGCCTGGGTGACAGAGTGAGACTCCAACTCAAAAAAAAAAAGTTAATATGTAGAATTAAATTGTTCATAGTTGCTTTCTAGTAACTCTAAAAGGATTGAATTATATTTGTAGTCCAAGAATTTTTTACTGGCTTTCTTGTTCACTTATGTTCTTATGCATGGTACTGTATAATATGACTGTAAAACAATATATTTTTACATATTACGGCTGACCCTTCAAAACATGAGCTTGAACTGTACAGGTCCACTTATATGGTAGATTTTTTTTCAGTAAATTTTTTCAGTAAATGTATTAGAAATTTTTTTGGAAATTTGCAACAATTTGAAAAAACTCACAAATAGATTGTGTAGCATAAAAATATTGAAAAAATTAAGAAAAAGCTATGTCATGAATGCATAAGATATAGGTGCATGTAGATAATATTCTATTTCATCACTTATTCCCATAAAGTATACAAAATTTATTTAAAAAGTTAAAATTTATGAAAACTTATTGTGCACAAATGACATGGTGCCATTTATAGTCCAGAGAAATGTAAATAAGCATAAAGATGCAGTATTAAATCATAAATGTACAAATCTAACTAGTACATACTGTACTACTGTAATAATTTCATAGCCACCTCCTGTTGCTATTGGAGTGAGCTCAAATGTTACAAGTGTCTGTTTAAAACACCACATGACACTAATTGTCTCCAAGTGAACAGTTATGTTTCCAGTAAATTGTATAATGCTGTAAAAAGTGATCTCTTGAAGTTCTTGTGTATTTTTCATTGTGTATAGTACAACACTATAAACCCTGAATAACACCATAGGAAAGGTCACTGGTGATGCTGGAAGTGCTCCTAAGAAGCAGAGACAAGTCATGACATTACAAGAAAAAGTTTAATTGCTTGATATGTACCATAGATTGACTGGCTACCCTCCATTTCAGACAGATGATTCATCTTGGAAACAGACAGTGGTAAATTTACAGTGTTGAGATACCTAAGATGTGTCTTCCTTATGACTTTCTTGTAAAAAAAATTTTTTTTGTTTGTTTAGCTTACTATTATAAGAATATAGTATAGTATAATACATATACAAAAATACTACATGTTAATTGTTTATGTTATAAATGAGGCTTTTGCTCAATAGTAGGCTATTAGTAATGTTTTTGTTGAGTCAAAAAACCTATCTGTGGATTTTTTACTGTGAGGGGGTTGGTGCCACTAACTACTGCATTGTTCAAGGGTCAACTCTACTTACAAGAATTTTTTTTTTTTTTGAGTTGGTGTCTTACTTCATCGCCCAGGTTGGAGTGCAGGGGCATGCTCACAACCACCTCAGCGTCAATCCGCTGGGCTCTGGTGATCCTTCTGCCTCAGCTTTCCAAGTAACTGAAACTACAGGCATGTGCTACCATGCCCAGCTAATTTTTTTTTTTTAATTGTAGAGATGAGGTCTCGCTAGTTGCCCAGGTTTGTCTTGAACCTGTGGGCTCGGGCTCAGGCAAGCCTCTCACATCGGCCTCTCAAAGTGCTGGGATGGATTATAGGTTTGAGCCACTGTACGTGGCCAGGAATTTTTAAAAATAACTTTTTTGGCCTAAATTTAATACGTATCCTCAAAGTTGGATTTAGTTTAACTTAATATGTGCTATCAACACTTTGGTTGAATTTCATGTGTCAAAATTCTTTAAAATTAAGGAAAAATGCACCTCATATTTTTTCTTTCCTTCCTTCCTCCCTCCCTACCTCCCTTCCCTCCCTTCCCCCTTCCCTCCTTCCTTCCTTCCCTCCTTCCCTCCCTCCTTCCTTCCTTCCTTCCTTCCTTCCTTCCTTCCTTCCTTCCTTCCTTCCTTCCTTCCAAAGGGTTTTGTTCTGTTGCCCAGGAAGGAATGCAGTGGTGCAATCATAGTACACTGTAGCTTTGACCTCCTGAGTTTGAGCAGTCATCCCACCTCAGCCTCCCGAGTAGCTAGGACTATAGGCATATGCTATAACACCTGGTTAATTTTTAAAACTTTTTATAGAGATGGTGGGGAGGGGGGTACTCCAGATGTTCCCCAGGCTAGTCTTAAACACCTGGGCTCAAGTGATCCTCCTGCTTTGGCCTCCTAGAGTGCTGAGATTACAGATGTGAGCAGACCGCACCCAGCCTGCAATTCATGCTTTTTAATATGGCTGAGTTATTATTTGGTATTTCTTACCCAGAGCACATAATTACTGATTCTCCTTTGATCCTATCACCTCACTCTTACTTTCAATAATTTCCTTTCCTGTAACAATTAAGCTAGACAGTTCTTGATATAAGCAGCTATATTTGTCAAAATAGCTAAGGACTTGGCTCACCCCACTACCACTGGCAGTGTAAGGAATTAATTATGATGGACACTCTATGGGGTGGAAGTGCCATTGATACCAATGGGAAAAGGAAAAGCCATAGTCAACATATCTGGGAATACTACTGCTTAGAGTGAAGGTTAGAAGGATAGTCAGAAGGGATTTGTTAAGACCCTATCCTGCCTTTCTCTTCTTTCTTCTAGTACTGAACAGAAGTTTATCTTAGTAGACAAAAGATGGCCAGGAGATAGCCAAAGGAGTTTCTACTAAGGAGTGAGCAGTTTTGATTCTTACTGAGGTTGGAAGTTCCTATACTGAGGTCCTCTGAAACAGTATCAGGTCCAGTTAACTGATGGAAAATGCCATTTTATTTTTGCATCTAGATGGTATCTGTTTAAGATTGGTTTGATTGGAAATTTTGCTTCAGTTCTTTGTCATTTTTCAGATAAAAAAGCAATTGTCATAGGACATATTTATGTTTTACTTTTGTGTTGTATTCTCACCATACTCTAAAAAGTGTTTTCTTATTATAAATTAAGGAATCCCTCCAAGAGGAATTATTTGGATGTCAACTGAGATAGCCTTTGGATTCTGTTTCCATTATGTATACTTATAACCTTTTTTTTTTTAACATTTCTAGAAACTATGAAGGGGAAATAAAAGTTAGAACCAACAAGGTGATGAAAAGGCCACTGTGGGAGTTGAACATGAAAGAATGGTGCTTTCATGAGATGGGAGGCATTGATGTGGTTTTGGGGGCTGAGGTTTGTTTTTGTTTCAGCTACCATCTTAGAGACAATAGTGAATCAGAACTGTATCGAGCAGGCAGATTTTAATGCCCATTTCCAAACAGAGATGTCTCTCTTAGATACACAGGGGAAAGGCTAACATAGACCGTCTATATTTGTTCTGCTTCTCATTTTACTCTTGTGGAATGAAGGAATTCTGCTGAACATTGCCAGCATTAGTTTAGGCTGAAACACATAATTGTATTGGGTAATAAAGGAATTTAAAATTCCTGTTTTCTCCTGTGGCTCTCTTTCACAAAACTGAAGAATGGTGAAATACTTTGCAAGTGTTCCCATTCATCTCTGACTGATGCAAGATGCCTACTGCCTTGCGGTTTCCTAATTACTGAAGCCCTAATTTCTTTGGCAAATCTCTCCTATGTCTGCAGATTTCCTTTTGGCAGCAAAAATGTTTACTCACGTGACAAGATGAGTGCTGGCATCTCTGGTCTGGTTGAAGCAACATCTGGATGCTGAGATTAGCTATAGGATGGGTGATCTTTTGTATTTGGCTTAGCAGATTTGCTGTCATTGGTCAGAGGACTGAGAGATTTCTTAACACTTTGCTTGTTTCCTGGCTCACTTAAAATGAATCTGAGACAGCAGCTTGCATTCCACCACAAAAGTTAGCAAACATAATGACCACACAGAAGACAAAGAATTTGAATTCACTTGAGCAACTATCTTAGGGGAGGTCTCTAGAATCTTGTTGCCCAAAATAGGGTTTACAAATAAATGGCATCCCTGAGAGTCTGTGAGACATGTGGAGTCTTTAGCTCAGCCAGCCTCACTGAATTAGAATTTACATTTGAATAAGATGTGAAGTAATTTGGATGAATTGTAAAGTTTGAGAAGCTCTGCGCTAGAACATGTTAGTCTATAAAGACAATCTGTGTTGTACTAGAGTTACAAATGGAGTTTTTAGTGGGTCTGTTATTCATTGCAGTGCTTTTTACGAAAGCTAAAATGTTCTCGAATAAGAAGGAATAAAAATTTATTATATGCATAACAAATGAAAAAATTTGAATTAGTTTTCCAGTAATAATAATTTGGTGATAGTTTTATGTTGAATTCTGCAAGTTTAGCAATATGTGCAGAGAACGTGACATTTGGCTCTCATTTAAAATCTCAAGTCCTTTTTGCTTTCTTCTCATTTTTGCAGGACATTGAAGAAAGTATGGGTTGGCATTTGGTGTTTGTAAAGAAAATAGAAGTATATTCAGAATAAGAATTAAAAAGCTCTCATGTACAAGGATAAAAATAACATTTACCCCCAAGCATATTTATCTTTAAAAATAATAACATTTTGTATTATAGTCTCAGTTTTTTTACCTGGTTTCAGGGTAAAAAGAAAGTAAGTTGCTTTATTGGGCATATTATGAAATTTTAACATTTTAATTAAAAAAACAAAATATCACTATGGTCTTATTTTAATACTTATCAATGAAATGTTTTGACTGTATTTCTTAAAATAAAAAGTGACTTTTAAATTTGTTGTGAAAGTCGGTATTTGATTGCCTGTTCTCCTTTGTTTGCTCATTAATCTCACCATTTGCTTATTGATTGTATACTATTTGCTGATATTTTCCAAGGCAGGTCTTTGTTATGTGGTGGGTAGGTGTATGTAAAACTATCCCTAAAGTCTGAGGAAGCTGAGAGGCTGAAGAAAGAGGCTGACATACCTTCCCTCCTCCCTCCCAGGCTTACCCCAGCCTCTATCTCTCAGGCTTAAGGGATCCTTCTGCCTTAGCCTCCCAAGTAGCTGGTATTACAGGTGTACTAACATACCCAGCTAATTTTTTCATTTTTCGTAAAGACGAGGTCTTGCTACATTGCTCAGGCTGGTTTCAAACTCCTGGGCTCCAGCAATCCTCCTACCTCAGCCTCCCAAAGTGCTGGGGTTGTAAGTATGAGTCACTGCCCCTGGCCTGGGTTTTTTAGGAAGAAACACTTAATAGGGACTTAACTAACAGAAGCCATGTATGTCTTGGGTGGTAAGACAAATGGCAGATCCCTGTACCACTATCCCCTAGACCCAGGGCTTATATGGGGGAAAACCCCCCAAAAGCCCAGAATTTATTACCTTCAAAGTACTCTCTATTTGATGCAGTACACCTACTGAGACGCTTTTTCCACTGCTCAAAACAATTTGTGAATTTGTTAATTTTGATGCCTTTTAGAACTTTTGCTGTTTTTTCTTTTACTTCTTCCACATCAGTAAATGTTTCCTTTTAAGAACTTTTTTTTTTTTTTTTTTTTTTTGAGTTGGAGTCCCACTCTGTTGCCCAGACTGGAGTGCAGTGGCTGCTCCCGGCCACTGCAGCCTCGACCTGCTGGGCTCCGGCGATCCTTCCACCTCAGCCTTCCAAGTAGCTGGAACTACAGGTGTGCGCTACCATGCCCGGCTTATTTTTTTATTTTTTAATTTTTATGCCTTTTATAACTTTTGCTGTTTTTTCTTTTAATTCTTCCAAATCATTAAATTTTTCCTTTTAATAACTTTTTTTTTTTTTTTTTTTTTTTGAGTTGGAGTCCCACTCTGTTGCCCAGACTGGAGTGCAGTGGCTGCTCCCGGCCACCGCAGCCTCGACCTGCTGGGCTCCGGCGATCCTTCCACCTCAGCCTTCCAAGTAGCTGGAACTACAGGTG